>WBNM01016961.1:0-14435 GCA_013399055.1 Ramphastos sulfuratus | reverse complement strand
CCCCTTCTGGGCTTTCTTTGTCATGGGGGGAAGATTTGATTTCTTTGTTATTTCTAAATTGTATATAATTGTAAACGCATGTAAATATATTTTGTATATATGCTTTTAAATTTAGCTTGGTGTAAAATATAGCTTTATCTTACTTCCAAGATGTCTGAGCTAGTCAGGTAAATTTTATTTGGTGGGGGGGGAGAACTACCCAACCCATCACATTAATGATCATTATTTTGGCGTGTATATATATGTGTGTATGTATGTGTGTGTCTGTATGACCTCACAAAATCTCTCTTACATGTTTGTGTGTGTGTGTGTGTAGAGGTGGATAGTCTCATCAAAACTCTGATGTGGCCCTGCTCTGAGTATTGTGTCCGGTTTTGGAAGATCTCTATAGGAAAAGAAGACATCAAACTATTGAATTGTGTCCAGAGGAGGGTGATCAGAGAAGACAAGGCTGAGAGATTACTTCATCACAGTTTGCTACTTTCTCAGAGTGGCTGTGGAGGGGAAGGTGCTGATCTCTGCTGAGCAAACAGAGGACAAAAGAACACGAGGAAATGGAATGAAACTCCATCAGGGGAAGTTAAGATTGGACATTAGGAAAAGGTTCTTCACTGAGAGGGTGGTCAGTCTCTGGAACAGGATGCCCAGGGAAGTGGTCATGGCTCCAAACCTGTCAGTTCAAGGAGCACCTGAACAATGCTGTCAGTCATGCGATTTAGGTAGTCCTCCGAGGAGCAGACAGTTGCACTCGATGGTCTTTATAAGTCCCTTCCAACTCAAGATATTCTATGATCTATAAATATTTATGAGGCTAGAGTGGATAGCATGCAAAGTGCAACAGACTCCGGGAGTGATGGGTCTCATGAAAGGTAGAGACTTACTGAGATATGCTGTGGCTGTCACTAAGGATGTTGGGTAGGAAATACCCATTAGGACATCTCTTTGGCAAAGGATCACTGACTCCTGCTTTGAAAGTTTCAGGATGTTGGAGGAGACAGAGCAGCATAAATCTGTAGCCAACCTTTTAGAGTTGCCACTATAATCATCTTAAAGATGTTCTATTTGTATAATTGGTCATTCATTTTGTAATCAAGATTGCATTCTCTATCACCAGAAATTCGTTTAAACAATTACATGGTCTAGCAAAAACATAGCTTAGTTTTAACATTTTTAAGTTAGAACACATCATGTTTTCTAAATTTTTATTTGCTTATCTGTCATTTTAATCAGATACCATTTGCCTAGAAATTAGGAATGAAATTTAAATGTGCAAAATCAACATTTTGTATTTGGTGTTGTTGGTTAAATAAAACTACTGTGAATGCTTGGAATGCATAAGAGAATAATAAGGCTTATCAAAACATGTTTCATACTAGCTGTCCAAGCACACTGAAATTCCTAAACCTCTAGCCAAGGCAGCATTCACAGTTCACTGCCACAAGTACTAAAAGAAGAATGAATAACAAATAGTAGGACCTAAAGCATGGCAAAACTGATCTTAAATTCTTGTTTACCTTCTAAAATATTTTATGTTGTTTTTCAGTAAATACAGTCCCTATATGAGGAGAGCAGGCAGTTTCTTTTTTTCCATCATACTTTTCCTATCGTAGATGCTAATAAGGTCACGCAGGACATTCCTTAGCTATTCAAGGGTTTTCCATAGTACAATGCATTTATTTTTATAGATAAAGGTGTTTTTTTCATTAGAAAATTGTTAGATGAAGACTAGAAATGCATCTGTGTGCTGTTGGAGTATGTCTAGGCTTTAATTGTGAAGTGGTGCTGTGCGTACCAGGATATTACAACTTAGTCATAGATGCTTATCATACAGTAGTTTTTTTTCTGATGCATATTTGAGGAGTTTTCTAGTTTTCTGCCTTTCTCTGCAGGGATACTTAAATACAACAAATGATAATTTGGCCTTATTTTTCTTCTGCTTTTTATGTAAACATGTGTTAAACAACCTTTTATATTTTGCCTTGAAATATTGATGAAAAAACACTGTTCAGTGTTTTAGAGAGTGGTTACTCTGAGGATGTTGTATCTTAGAGTGGGCTTGCTAAACCTACTGTCCATGTAGGTGGGATACATGACTTACAGTCAGGCATAATTAAGAATGGAAAATTACTTCCACTGATAAAAGTCTCATCTTTAAACTGCTCTCTGAGTTTATTATGAGGCTGTGAGCTTGAGTGATCACCAGGTGTGGGATCTGGGGAAAATGGCAAAATGCAATGTGTGTCCTACTTAAACCATCCGAAACAGTACAGCTTTTGAGATTTAAATGGCATTGTTAAAACTTTTTGGAAAGTCCTGGTGCAAAAGAGAAAGAAGCTTTGAAGGGGTTTGTAACACACCTGACTGATTTTTTTGGTTCTTGGTAATCACATGGTACTCGTTTGTTGACTGTCTCATTGTTATTAGTATATAGCTGCGTTGTTTTTCTGGGCAGTTCAGAGCTTTCCTAGTGTCTTCCAGGATACTGATGCTATGGCAGACTTAATGTGCTACTATATGAATGTAGCATGAAACATTTCACAGTATTTGGTCAATCATTTCTAATTGTTATTTAGTGGCTATCAGTTCTATGACTCAGTTGGCTTTTAGGTGATGTAACTCCTCTCTCAGGGGGCACCTCAGTAGGTCCCAGTAGGGAACTCATCTTATTATGCCCTGCAGCTCTTTGTTATAGTTCTTGCTGAGCACCACTGGTGCTTTGACTTCTTGAGAGTTTGTGCACTACTGAGATCTGTTTGAGTCCTGATTAGGCTCTTTCAGTCTGCTTGCAGTGCTAGAGTTCTGGGTGATTTTTTTTTTCTCACTTTTTTTAGTGTATCAGATTTTGATAAAGACTTCAGAGTAAATGCCAATAATCCTTTCAGCTTAATGCTTTAGATTGCATAATTCAGTCGTTCATACCAGGATTATGCACTACCTATCTAATTAAAAACAGCTTGCCAGGTTCCTGAGAAAAAGCACATTTGCTAGGTTAAATCGTGATGATTTTTCTTTTATGTAGATAATACTGTGGATTCGTTGGGGTTTTTTTCTTATTTTAGTATTATTGTTTATTTTCTCTGCACATATAGAATTACCCATTTTGAATTTGCTTTGACTATAGCAAGGCGGGGGGCAAATAACCCTGAAATACTGCACAGTACTGAAGGCTAATATGTGGTGTGGTTAAGATGTAAAAGTATTGTTTGTAACTGTCAAACCGCCTCCAAGTCAGGGTGTTGGTAGAGCTGACTAAACTTGAGATAGAGAGGTGTTTTGAAAGGTGCTTGATGGTCATCAAGCATTCTTCATTGTGGACACCTGGACTGGATAGTAACACAAAGAAAAGAGAGGACATTCTTCTTTTCATATATGCAAGCAATTTCTAGTGCTAGAATTTGGCCTTAGTCTCAGTGTGTACCACACTGCTACTAAAGCATTTGATATTGTTGATCATACTGATGTAAGTATCAGTGTCATTAGCAGTGACGCAACTCTTTCTTCCAAACTGAGTGTATGCCATTTACATTTCTTTCTAATGCTTCTTACTCCAGTTAATAGGCAAATGTTATTTTAGAAGATGCCTCTAGAATTTAATTACTATTTCGAAGCTGTTTTAATCATGTTTATAAATGCTAAAATGTTATGAATCGAACAATTGAATGAATCATTCCATCATTGTATAATTAAGACTGCCTGAATGTAAAATTATATTTTAATGGCCCTCTTCTTACCCCATTGAGGCCAATGGTAAGAGTTCCATTGACGTCAGAAGATGCAGTATTAGGCCTTAATACAATCTGCCCTTTTTTGTGAGTAATCTCAATATAGAATCATAGAATGGTAAGGTCGGAAGGGACCTCAAGGATCATCTAGTTCCAACCCCCTGCCATAGGCAGGGACACCTCCCGCTAGTACAGGTTACTCAAGGCCTCATCCAACCTGACCTTGAACACCTCCAGGGAGGGAGCAGCCACACCCTCCCTGGGCAACCTGTTCCAGTGCCTCACCACCCTCACTGTAATGAACTTCCTCCTGACATCCAGTCTAAATCTCCCCTCTGCCAATTTAAACCCATTGCCCCTTGTCCTGTCATTGCAAGACCTTGTAAATAGTCCCTCCCCAGCCTTCCTGTAGGCCCCCTTCAGATACTGGAAGGCTACTATAAGGTCTTCTCGAATATAAAATGCCTGTCTTTTTTTTTAATATGTTTAGTTGACTGTTCAGTTGCATGTTCAAAGCTTGTAGATGGAATAAATACTTCTGAGCTAACATGAATAGATTTCTTCAAATCTAGCAGATATTAAACATCATTTTTTCAACCCTGAGAACAGACCTTTTTTAAAAGTCTTACTGCCCAAAGTTTGTGTATCTAATTATGTCACTAAATGTTACTATAAGACTAAATTTTGTAGTCCATGTAGAATTACTTAGTGGAAACAACATCAAAATTACCTGGCGTATTTTTGAGATGTTCGGAGATTCTGTTCTGGTGACACGTGGCTGAGTGAAGCTCAGTGTTATTTCAGTTAGGCAACCTGAATGGGGCCTTGAGTAACCTGTACTAGTTGTAGGTGTCCCTGCCTATGGCAGGGGGGTGGAACTAGATGATCCTTGAGGTCCCTTCCAACCCTACCATTCTATGATTCTATGTTTCTATGATTTTGGGCTCAGCTCAACTCTTTCATTGTTGGTGCAATTTTGGATTCACAAAAATGAGAATCTAAATAGAATATCAAAGAGATATTTGAAGCAGGGTGAATTTTGTCTCAGAGACATTAAGAATACTGGGCTGAAGACTGGTTAAAGTATAGAACAGAGGAGAGTAATGTGATTGCTGTTGGAATTCACAATCCCCCTGTCTTCTAACACGTGCTCTGGCTATGAGAATCTGAATTGATTTTATTTTCAACTCTTTAAACAGAAAATACATAAATACTATTTGTTTAATTAATTTTATGAAAGAAAACATGCTGGTTTACTTTTTTTTTACTGATTATTCCATTTATCTATTTGTATGATCAAGAGAGAAAGGGAAGCTTCTGCTTTATATCACTCCAGAGCTGTATTTCTGCCTCTTTTCTAATACATCATTAATCGTCACAACTAACTAAATACACTGTTAGTGTGCAGACATTTTATACAAAATAAATCAGGTCCAACTAGGAAAAATGGAGAAAGATCAAATGTTGAATATGCTATGAGGGTAGTGGTTAAGTTATTATCTGAGAGTATAGGAAGTTCTGTCTCAGATTCTTATTCTGGCTCAGATGGACTTTGAAGTTATATTTTGTTTATCTTAGTGATTTCTTGAACTGCAAAATTAAGAGGGACAAGGAAAGGAAGGAGGAAAAAAAGACAATTACCAATTGTTCTTCTGACAGCTTTATGCAAACAACATGCCACCCAAAATCACTGACGTATTCCCAAACACACTTAAGATGGTGGAAACTGATTTTTCTAAAATGTGCTCTGTCAGGATTTGTCTCATTTCTAGATAGAAAAAAATTATCTCACATTAATCCTGTTGTCTAAGTATTTCAGCTATAGTGTAAGCAAAGTGTCTTGTGTGAAGCTGTAAATATCTTAGCTCATCAAAACATAATTTTGCAATACTTGATATTTGCCAAAAACAAAAAAAAAAAGAAAAATTTTTAAAGTGTTTTTGGAGGGTTTTATCTCTGTGAGAGATTCCTTTAAATGAACCAAGAAATAATGTTGAGACATTTTTCCTCTGAAGTGGAATATTAGTGCATAATATAGTTCTTGCCTTTGTGTTACTGAGATGAAATCTGAGATCAAAATGTGTGTTACATAGAGTTCTTTCTTCCCTGAAAGGGCGTTGATATATGTGTGGTTTTGTAGCTGTTGTAGTGTACTACACTCAGTTTATTCCTTTCATGAAATAAATTTTTTTCTTCCTGGAACAGCCTAGAAGGGAAAATTCTTTGCAGCTGACTCTTAACAATACTGTGGCATTAATTCCAAACCTGTATTTTTAAGGCTATGACAGTATGACCAAAGACATAAAGAACGTGAGGAAATGCATAATTGACACCTAAAGCCTTTCTGTAAATCGTCACAGAGGTCTGTAACACAGCTAGTAAATTCATAGATGTAAGAATTGTAGCTTAGGGAGAAGAGTAGTCAAGATGGCTGGAATAAGAATTATTTATTCAGTTCATTACTCAGGGTGCATCCTATGGCAGGCTGGCTGGGGAGGAAGCAAATTTCATCTTTTCCAGTCCAGAAGGAAAAAGAAATCTGAAAGAGCAGTCTAGTTTAATTATAATCTAATACTACTTTCTATTCTCTGTTCCTTTGCAGTCAAAGTTTTAAAACACTGGTGAAGCTATCCTCTTAAGCTCTTAAACCTAAGTAATTTGTTTCATCTGACTTTTAACATGTTTTACACATTGAGGATTTAATAACAAGCAAAGTAGCTAGGCCAGTAATAGACCAGTATAATACAGAAGAAAGGGAACGCTGATTTAAAGGTTATTGTGTCAAATGCAGCAAAATACTCTGTTTATAGCATGTCATGAATGGCTTTACAATCAGCACTAATTACTGAGGAAAAAAATCAAAACAACAGCTTTAGGGAAGGACACTTTTCAGTGCAAGATCAAAGCCATGTCTCTACAGAATAGCAAAGCTATTTAATTGCACTGAAGTGCTAACTGGATTTTGAGGTGCTTTCATGTGTTTCCCCCAATTAGCCTGTCATCCCTGACCAAATGCACCTAAGAAGAGATTATGAGTTTCAAAACTTTTGTCTGCATAGTTCTGACTGGGAGTACCTGAGCAAAAATGGTAGTGCCTTCATTTTATGTAAATTGAGGTCTTTTGGGTCATGTTACTAGGATTACAGGGATGAATAGGCAAGGAGCCGAGCAGCCCCACGCTGTGTGGTAAACAATTATCTAGATCTTCTGTCATCTAGATATCAGTGCAAGAAAAAATAAAAGCCACAGCTAACCATCATTTTTGTTGCTTAATTCATTGGTACATGTTGTGAAGAGATTTTGATGCCTGTGGAAAGTCTTGCCTTCAGAGTTCTTTATCTGTGCTCTACATCTCAGTTAATTAGAATTATTTACTTTTAACTTTTTTAGACAAAATGTTCAGTCTTTTTCCTAACCTTTTACATAACTTAATTGTATTTTTCCTATTTGTAAAAATTACCAGAATTATTTTTTCACTATTGTTATTTATGACTTGTAATTAACAAAATATACATTTGCAGAAACATAGAAAGTCAAGATAGGAGTGACAATTGATAGAACTTATATGGTTCCAGAAAAACTGTCATTTTTCATAGTTGAAGTATATCAAATACACATAAACCATAATCCCTCTAGCAGAGATGCAGGTACACTGTTTCCCAAGCAAGGTTTCATCTTTGTCCTCTGGAGTCTTACATCTTCCTCCTCCAGATGCTTAGATAACTTGCTCTCCTCTGTACATAACTAGTGAAATTGTGAGGAAGCAGAGACTTCTCAGCATAAAGCAGATTTGTCTAAATAGGGATGTAACGAAGCCCTAAATCAGTATGATTTTTTTTCATCTGACTCACTGAGCTGGAAGAGTGACATTGTGCATTCTTGAAGCAGTACGTATGAAAACCCCTCTGAAATTGCTCAGGAAAGTCCTACTGAGGTTTTCCTAGTAGAGCAAAAGCACTTGTGCAAACCAGAGTCCACCAAGATTGCCAGGATCTTGCCATGTGTTGTGGTGATGGGATTCATGACATGGCTACTGTGCAAGTTACACCGCATGATTTCTGAATATTCACGCTTAAAGCTCTGCTTTTGGAGTCACAGTGTCCTGTCTAGTGACATCTTCCTTGTGTGTGACAGAGCCCCTATGATGAGTCTACTGGGTTTTACACTTCCATAGGATGTTATTTTTTTTTCAGTTAATTGTAGCTGACTTGGACCCTTTTTGTGTGCAGTGGAGTGATTGTGGGGATGTAGAATGAGGATATCAATAGTCTGGAGCTTTAAGGTTAGATGCAGGAAGGGATCGGATGCAAACCAACTAGATTCCTGAACATCTGCATTTTGAGATCTTGTAAAGAAAGCAGTGAAGATGCATAAATTAGAAGAGTGAATAAGAACCAGCATGGTTGTGTGACCCTTGGATTAAAGTAAAACATTTGAGTTTGGTCACAAGTGTCCTACTTCCTTCATGAGTTTGCACATTTTGCATTAAACGCACAATTTATATTAAGCATGCAGATATATATAGATATATAGATATATATGTATATGCAGATATATAATACAGATGCAGAATTTTGTCAAAAAAAATATGGGATTTACTGTTGCTCTTGGTTACTTGGTAAACTATGGGGTTTTCTGTTGCTCTGACAGTTGCTCAAAATCAAAGTACTCCATCCAGCAAACACCCTTGGCATGTCCTCATGCTACACACTTGATGTTTTGTTACAATTGTGGTCTTTCACCTAAGGCGCCCATAATTTAAGAGGGAACATAAGCAGCNCCAGGCTAAACAATCCCAGCTCCCTCAGCCTCTCCTCATAGGGCTTGTGCTCGAAGCCTCTCACCAGCCTCGTTGTCCTTCTCTGGACACGTTCAAGTACCTCAATGTTGTTCTTAAATTGAGGGGCCCAGAACTGGACACAGTACTCAAGGTGATTTGTTCTAGAGTTAAAATCTACAACACTAATGAAACATCTCAAGGTACATAATTTGCTTACCAGACTAGACCAATAGGGCAGNTATATGTATATGCAGATATATAATACAGATGCAGAATTTTGTCAAAAAAAATATGGGATTTACTGTTGCTCTTGGTTACTTGGTAAACTATGGGGTTTTCTGTTGCTCTGACAGTTGCTCAAAATCAAAGTACTCCATCCAGCAAACACCCTTGGCATGTCCTCATGCTACACACTTGATGTTTTGTTACAATTGTGGTCTTTCACCTAAGGCGCCCATAATTTAAGAGGGAACATAAGCAGCAGGCCTGTCATGCTGATTTCAAAATTGGGTGTTTTTCTTTCAGAGCGTTGCAAGGCAATATATTCCTGACTAGTCATTTGAATATTTGCTTGACTTTGAGGGAATATACAGTTCCCTTGAAACTATTCTCTGTAAAGTTTTTGAGCTGAGTTTGAATTTGAGAAACATTTACTGTTTTTAGAAACTTAGCTTCACCTTGTAAGACCTAGTTTCACTGCTTCTTAGAGAAGACACAAAACGGAGTATCAGTGGAATGAATTGCGTAGGACTTGCATGCAAAATACANAATTAACCAGGTTAGAAAAAACCTGTGAGATCATCAAATCCTTCATCTAAGAATAACTAAAATCCCATGCTTTACATCAAGATAAAATTGAAATAATGTCCATAGAGGAGGGTTAATTCTAACCCCAGCCTCTTACCAACCAAGCTACAGAACTTCCTGTAAATTTGTGGCTTAAGGAATTAAATGCTGTACTCTAATGTTAACACAGTCCAATTTTTATTCCAGTGTTTTTGTCATACCTTTCTGTTAATTAAGTATTTTATATTTATAATTAAAATTAATTGTCACTGCTTACTCTTATGAAAGTACTTAGAAAAATGTTTTAGAGTTTACACAGAGCTGTGTAAATGGTGTTGTTAGTAAAGGTACTGTTTGGTTACTTTTCTATTGTGTTTTGCCAGCCTACAGTTGTTGTCGCCTTATGTTAACGTATTAGTCTGGGGTTTAGCACATTGTTCATTTCCAGCTAGAGTAGCATATGCTGTGCTTTCACCTAATGTCATCTGAAATTCTTCTAGGTTTTAAGTAAAACATGCTCTAGATATATGCATGTATAAATCTCATGGTAGGAATATACCCCTAACACATGCTTATATAGCTATGCTTATTCTTTTTAAAAATTGGAACTGTTGCTTATGCAAAGATCAAATATCAGGAATACAGCAATTCCAGTATAAGCTTTCAAGCAAAAGCTTTGTGCCATTTTGGTTTTATTTCATGGCGAATTACTCCTCTTTTTGATTAACACTATTTACATTGGCTCAGCTCTTGGCCTTTCCTCAGCTGAGACTGACAACAGTTAAGAACGTATAATTTAGTGAGTTAGGATTATTTGTTAAATAACTTAGAAAAGCTTCAGCATTAATAAGTGATCCTTTCCAATACAGCTGGAAAAGCACTACATTTTATCTTTAATGCTTATTCTGCCTTTTACATGTAAACAGCTAATGATTTTTATTACAGAAAACATGCTTTACGCCACAGCTTTTGTTGAGGTGGAGTTTACATCACTGTGAATGTCTCAGTTCAGTCAGAAACTGTCCAATTTTATGAAATTGGCACTTTCATAGAATTGTAGAGTCATTAAGGTTGGAGAAGACATTTAAAATCATCCAATCCAACCATAACTCAGCTGCCGTGACCACTAAACTACACGCCTCGTCCTTCTTTGGTATTCAGAAACGTACAGGAGACTTGAAAAGCACCAGCTTAACTGGAGCTATTGTGGCTGTGGAAAATTCTTTATAAAGTCTATGAAACAAAGTTAGCTCGGTTTGCATTAAAAGACTGAAATGTTTCACTCCTTTATACCTTTCTCTTTCTTAAATAATCCAGTTTTTCATGATTTCTGTATGAACACCACTACTATATTGCTGTCAACACTTCAGATCCTGCCAGGGGCTGTGCACTGTGGAATACAGTGGAAGCTAAAGTGCTTTGCAACATGAAGGAACAGCCCTTGTTCTAAAGTCCCTGAGGATGAACATTCACCTTTTTTTAATTTTAAGTTCCATGAGGTTGTGGTCCTTTTCATTTTTCACCTTCTAGTCCTATGTGCTGAAAGACTGGAACCGATGTGAACATTCTGAATGTTACTACAAAGTAGTGGTGATGAAGTTAAATGATGAAGTTATGATGGAGTTAAACTTTGCTGGCGTTTCATTTTTTTACTTGTTTGGTTCCTTAATATAGCAATTCTCAGTGTCTTTTGAACCTCAGTGTTTCATAGAATAGTTTAAGTTGAAAAGACCTTTAAAAATCAAGGTGTACTTTGGGTTGAAGGGAATCTTTAAAAATCATCTTGTCCAGTCCCTACCATGGCCAAGGATAATTTCCACTAGACCAGGTTGCTCAAAACCCCATCTAATCTGGCCCCATGGAGAGTAACCTGTTCCAGTGCCTCAGCGCCCTCAACCCTAGATATGTTTTCAAGCAGATCTCATGACCCTTAAAGAACATCTTTGTAAGGGCAAGTATGGAGGGAACTTAAGGGTACAGATCTGAATATTATCTTCAGAAAAAATAAGCTCACTTTCAATGAAAGGATAGCTTTGAAATAAATAAGGCACAGATGATACTCTATCACCATGAGGCAAACTTTCTGCTTAAAATAATAAATTACAGTTTTCTGACAAGTTGGAGCATTTTTCACGGAGAAGGGCTGTTGGTGACACTTTCTAAAGTGCCAAAACGTTTTACTAATTTAAAAAAGTCTGCCTCAGATCGATCGCGACCTTATCAATAGGATAGTCTCATTCATCTCCTAAGCAGGCTGCTGTCGCATTGCAATCTAACAGCTTTCAGCTGCAGTTACTCCTTTTAGAAGATTCAACAATTAATAGTTCTTTCAAATGAGCTTTAGAGAAGGTGAAGCAATGCTGGTGGCTTCCTTCAAGACAGTGTTTTTTACTGTTAAATTCCTGAATTCCAAGTGTAACTTACTAAACACTAAAATTGTATGAGCATAAAGTGGGGGTTTTTTTTAGGAAAAATATGGTAGATCTGTAGTAAGTAAAAGTTTTCTATGTAGTAATTTATAGTATGAATAACATTTTTGCTTCAAATTGTTTTCCTAGTTGTGGTTGTTAAATGTAGTGCAATCTATAACTATGTCTGTTTGGCAGTCTTTGTTAGATGGCCATTTTCAGTTTCTTTACAGTTTGTCCAAAATGTTGGGATTAATTTCTCCATGGGAAATGTATCTTTCAGTTAAACTTTCTGAGATGTATTTGTTCAAGCAGTTCAGCAATTTTCAAGAGTTAAATTAGGTCATTTTGTCCATGTTAACCATTAATAAAATAATTTAATTGAGTAGCTGTCATGACTTTGAAATGACATCAAGTTTGACGGCAGGGTTATACTGGTGTAATTGCAATCCTCATACAAATTCATCCACATACAGATGAATTATAAATTATAAACTTCAAAAAACGCCTACTGCACATATTCTGATAAAATTGGAGATTGGCAGTACTCAGTCTGTAGTGGGTATTACATATCTCTTGACAACTCTCCATGTAAATTGTCTAGAAAGAGGCAGTATTTTCTGGCATACATCTTCAAGGACTCTCAGCTTTTGATGTCAGCTGGGAAGTAACCAACCATTTGCCCAGTGAAAGGAGTCAGAAGAAAATCTTTCCTGTGCACCTTGCACTCCTTCATCCAGAATTCTGGATCCAGGCAAGTCTAAAGGATGAACATTTTTATGAACAAGGAGAAAAGAGCAGAGGAGTTCATAGTGGAGGTCAAGGGAGAAGGCATGCACACTAAAGCTGGAAACACAGGAGGAAGGTATAATCAAAATGAAGGAGAGAGATTAGAGCTTACAAAGAAGGCAGCAGTTTGAGAGCTAAGGAGAAGAGGGCAGAAAAAGTTGGAAGAATCAGGAGCTGATGGGGAAGGAAAAGGAGGCAACATGAGCTAGAAAATAAGGGAAGAGACTGGGGCAAAACAAGTTTATACTCAGTGGAGCATATTCCTCCAGAATCCAGAGATTATGTTTCTTCTTAGTCTCAAGAAGGATGTTGCGTGTTCAAATGAGTCCCATTGATGTTAGGTGAGGGTTTGGTTGTTTTGATGTTTGGGTTTGTTTTTTTTTAATAGCTTTACAAATATTTTTTTAAAATATAGGGAGAAAAATTATTTAATGTCACAATTTCAAGTAGTTATTAAGACCAAATGCATGAGTGAGGAAAATTCTGAATTATTAGTTGCCTGTTAATTTTGTGTATATTGCACAATATATTTTAAATATCTGTATTTAAAAAAAAAAGCTTAATCCTTTATTCTGTAAAGCATAATGCTCTTTGTCCTCTCCCTTGAACAGGATGAGTTGTGTGCTGACAGCACACTGGAATTGCAATGAAACTGTTGCCTGTAGTATGTCTGCTTCTTCTGTTGTGAAAGTTGGAAAATATGTAGTGGATCAATTGGAGCAACTGTAAAAGAAAGTACAGTGTCATGCTAAAGCTGCTGAATGCTTTGCCAGAGAATTTAGTTGCTGCATGCCTCTGCCAGAGGGTTCTTGTGTAATACTGGGCAAGGGATGTATCTAGACTTTTTACAGGCCCCTCTGTGTTCCAGTATATCAACATACTACACCACATAGGTGAAGTTGGTACACTTGCTTGAGGTGAGGTGAAAACTTCTGTTGTCAGGCATTTCAGTGTGATTAGATATTTGGACATTGTTGGATTTAATCTGCATCTCAGTTGCTCATGTGTAAAACTGTGATGATAATACATAATCGTAGAACTCCCTACATGGGAAAAGGCCTTTAAGATCTTTGAGTCCAATTGTTACCCTAACACTGACTTCCAGTCTGGGCCACAACTGCTGTAAATGATGGAAACTGGCTTGATGAGAACCTCTGCCAGCTCTCTCAGAACTTTTGCATGGATTCTATCTGGTCACACAGACCTGTGTATTGCACCAGGTCACTGACCATCTCTTCCTGGGTCGGGGTGTGATCGTGTTCCCCGTATCTGTCCTCTAGCTCAGGGGCCTGGATTCCCAGAATAAAACCAGTACTATTACTAATGACTGGTGCAAAGAAAGCATTAAGCCTCTCAGCCTTGTCCTCATCCTTAGTCACCATGCTTCCTCCTGCATCTAATGGAGGATGTAGGCTCTCCATGCCCCTTCTTTTGTTGCTGATGTATTTACAGAAAGATTTCTTACTGTCTTTTACAGCAGAAGCCAAAATATTTTCTAGCTAGGCTTTGGACTCTCTAATTTTCTTCCTGCATAGCCTCACAACATCCTTGCAGTCATCATGTGTGACCTGCCCTTTCTTCCAGAGGCCATAAATTCTCATTCTTTCCCTGACTTGCAGACAGAGCTCCCTGTTCAGCTAGGTCTGAATTTGCCACCAATTTGTCTTATAGCACATGGAAACAGCATGCTCCTGTGCTTTTGGGGCTTCCTTCTTGAAGAATGTCTGACCTTCCTGGACTCCTTTTTCCTTCAAGACAGCCTCCCAAGGGACTCTGTTAAGCAGTCTCCTAAAGAAGTTGAAAGTCCAAGGTGACAGTTCTGCTGCTGCTCTCCCAACACACACACACACCAATTACTTCTCTACTAATAGAAAACTCAATCATTGCATGATTGCTCTGCCCTAGATGGCCTCTAACTGTTACAACACCCACCAGTCCTTCTCTGTTAAC
>WBNM01016950.1:0-10509 GCA_013399055.1 Ramphastos sulfuratus | reverse complement strand
AACCTTCCCAGACAATCTATTCCAGAGTCTCACCACCTTCATACTGAAGAATTTCTTCCTAAGATCCAGTCTAACACTACTCTCCTTTGGCTTCATACCCTTCCCCCTTGTCCTACTGCTAGATACCCTTACAAAAAGTCGCCCTCCAATCTTCCTGCAGGATCCCTTCAGGTATAAGAAGAAAGCTATAAGGTTCCCCTGGATCCTTCTCTAGGCTGAACACCCCCAGCTCCATCAGCCTATCCTCATAGCAGAGATGTTCCAGCCCTTGCATCATCTTTGTGGTCCTCCTCTGGACTCACACCAACAGTTCTGTGTTCTTATGATAGAGACAGGAGAATTGGATGCAGTATTTGAGGTGGGGTCTCACAAGAGCAGAGTAAAGGGTCAGAATCCCCTCTCTTGCCCTGGTGGTCACACTCTTCTTGATGCAGGGCAGAGCACAACTGCCTTCTGATCTGCATGAGTGCACTGCTGGCTCATGGGGAGCTTCTCATCAATCAATATGCACAAGTGTCGTCTTCAGAGCTACTCTCATCCCACTCTGCACCCAGCCTGGATTTATGGCTGGCATTGGCCCAACCCAGATACAGGACCTTGCACTTTGACTTGTTGAACCTCATGTAGTTGGCACTGGCCTGCCCAATTCATTGCAAAATTCACTTTGTTACTGTTCTCAGGGGCACTGCAGACAGAGAAAAAAAACCCAAGCATGAGGATATGTGTTCAACAGAGCTTCCACAACCTTCTTGCTCCTTTAACCTTCTGCCTGCAAAAAGGGAACATTCTGGCCATGGAGTGAAGTATCCAAAACAAAAATATTCCATCTTCAAAGATGACAGATTCTATAGTCTTTACACTGGTTAGGGTAATTATTTTCCTCCCCCTCCCTTCCAAAGAATCCAGCCCTATTCTTCTGCCAGGTGCTAAGTGTAATACAGGTTTTTAAANAATATGTGTTCAACAGAGCTTCCACAACCTTCTTGCTCCTTTAACCTTCTGCCTGCAAAAAGGGAACATTCTGGCCATGGAGTGAAGTATCCAAAACAAAAATATTCCATCTTCAAAGATGACAGATTCTATAGTCTTTACACTGGTTAGGGTAATTATTTTCCTCCCCCTCCCTTCCAAAGAATCCAGCCCTATTCTTCTGCCAGGTGCTAAGTGTAATACAGGTTTTTAAAAGAAGTGGAAGTACCTAGCCTAAGAATTTTAATCAAGTAAATAATATGTCATGACTGCAGTACCAACTGGAGTGCAAATATGAAAGTGTAACTTGTAAAATGTAATATGTAAATGCACCTATTTTTATCCCAAGCTTTGGATCAATTGTTCAACTGTTAAAATGTGTGAGGGAAAAAAAAATAATGGGTTAAATTAGTTGCTTTTCTTTTTTTACCAGTTGTAACAGCAGGTAGCAATCTCACTTTATCTGGAAGGTGTCATTCATTACAAGCTACTTGCTTTCAGCATTGGGGATTTGTAGCTGTGGAAAATCATCAGGAAACCCACTGCTTACCTCTGAAATAACATACCATAAAAGCAAGGCAATGAATATCCATTTGCAAGGTATTCAAATCATATATTTTGCTCACAGCTGGTTTCCTTGCTGGCAGAAGGTAGCCAAACATAAAGTCCTTATAACCTGGGCAAGGGAATTTATAGAAGGATCTCAAGACTTAAAACAAGTGACTCAGAATCACAGAAACTTAGAGGTTGGAAGGGACCTCCAGAGATCATCGAGTCCAACATCCCTGCCAAGCAGGATCCCCTAGGGTAGTTTGCACAGGAATGCATTCAGGCAGGTTTTGAAAGGCTCCAGAGAAGGAGACTCCACAACCTCTCTGGGCAGCCTGCTCCAGGGCTCTGTCACCCTCACTGTAAAGAAGTTTCTCCTCATGTTGAGGTGAAACCTTCTCTGTTCCAGTTTGTAGCTGTTGCTCCCTGTCTTATTGCTGCTGACCACCGAACAGAGATTGGCTCCAGCCACTTGACACCCACCCCTCAGATATTTGTACACATTGATCAGATCTCCTCTCAGTCTTCCCTTCTCCAGACTAAACAGTCCCAGGTTTCTCAGTCTCTCTTTGTAGGGGAGATACCCCTGGCTCTATGACTTGTGATGTTATACCACTTTAAAACTTTCATCTATCCTGTAGTACCTGCCTGTTTATCATTTAAATCATGCCAACCTGTGCCACTACCCCAAATAGCATCTAGAATAATCCTGTGTATGAAGAACTTCCCCTGAAATGACATGGATACTCTGTAGAGAGCTTTACAGGTTATACAAGAGTAGAGAAGGACGGTCCTCTGCACTCCATGGCAGCAAATGTGATTAATATAATAAGATGAAGAATTTAAAAGGAGGAAATTTAAAACTCCCTATAATTTAAGACTGATGTCACTGTCTTTGTTAGTTTCTGACCATGCAATGATTAAGTTCAAGGTTAAATCAAGGAAAGATGTCAACAGCAGTAAGACAGAAATGTAAGAGGTTTGCATTTGTTAAAATCCTTCCAGAGTTGCAATTTTTAATAAGGACACAGATTAGTCAGGATTTAAAATGTTCAGCTATCGTGAGTTTCCAAAATTCATGGTTTTCTCCCATCATGCTCCTGACACTCATGATCCTCTCTTTATTTATTCTATTGGGCTTTTTTCCCTCACGATTTAACCATTCTGCCATTTGAATGGTTTGTAAATAAGCTTTAACCTACTGGCACTCATGTAAGCTTCTCAGAACTCTTTAATTTCCTCGCGACTAGCAGTAGGGTTGGACTAGATGACCTTTGGAGGTCCCTTTCAACCCAGACCACTCTATGATGCTATTGCAAAACAACTTTCAAACTCTTACTTGGATTCCAAATGAAAAAATATCATCTGCAGTATCCTTGATTAACTGTAGATTTTCTGGGGGAACCTTAGGAGACACATTATTTATACATGCATATAGGTGTACATATATATGAGTCAGTGTGTGTGTGCATACATATATATATGCACATATATCTTTAATTTAAAGAAACTGGTGGTTTCAAAAATTCAAACCACAGAGCAGCAGATGGTAGTATAAATACTACTTTGATGATCTATATTCTGGTAAATTTTCTCATCTTGATGAGGTCTGTGTAACACAACTGCTCTCCGTGAAGTCAATATTGAGATAACCTGAAGAAATCCAGTGAGGGTGGTGAGGCACTGGAACAGGTTGCCCAGGGAGGTTGTGGCTGCTCCCTCCCTGGAGGTGTTCAAGGCCAGGTTGGAGGAGGCCTTGAGTGACCTGTGCTAGTGGGAGGTGTCCCTGCCTATGGCAGGGGGTTGGAACTAGATGATCCTTGAGGTCCCTTCCAACCTTACCATTCTATGATTCTGTATAAATATGAATAAACATATAATATATGAATAACACTTAAACTTAACAGAGAATTAGAAGGCTAATGTAGAATATAAGACTGATGAAATAGGGAGATTGTGAGTTTGGAAATAGTGGAGTTTTCTCTCACTACAAATGGGATGCTGCCTACAATAAAATCCAAGGAACTAGTACTTTGTAGAATTGGTGTAAATTAGCATGCTCAAGTTCCAGTGTGCTTGTTAATATATTTTACAGTGGAGGCATAAAGAATATAGATGAGAAATTGCCTAATTGGAGCTGGGTGGGGGGGAACAGGAAGGATTTATCTCTGTAAGGTCTGTTAATAAGCCTAGCAGAGGTATGCATCATTTACAAGCCTGCCCTTAAAAGAAAAAAAAAAAAAAAAAAAGCTATGGTATGAAGATTAGTACTAAAGGTGGTGACAGTTTGAGAAGTGTCAGATGATAAAACAGAGATAAAAACAGATACCAAAGCTAATTACAGCCACCATATCTGCAGTGGTTATACTGCCTTGTGCAGGAGTTCACTGAGGCTGTAAAGCTGTAATTTTCAACTTCTTAAGATATTTAGTGTGCCACAGAATTTAATGAGCATGTTAAAACTCATTAAAAAAAAACCCACGTGATTTTTGTGTTCTCCAAATGGATGTTTTCTGGGCCCCTCGTTTCAGGAAAGATATTGAGGTGCTGATGCAGGTCCAGAGGAGAGTGACAAGACTGGGGAAGGGACTGCAGGGAAAGCCTGATGAGAGGCTGAATCAGCTGGACTTGGTTAGCCTGCAGAAGAGGAGACTCTATGACTACCTGAAGGGAAATTGTAGATCAGGGTCTTCTCCCAGGCAACTCATGACTAGGTGAGAGAGCATGGCCTGAAGCTGTGCCAGAGGATGTTTAGGTTGGATGTCAGGGAGCACTTCCTGATGGAAAGGGTAATTAGACACTGGAATGGACTGCCCAGGGAGGTGGTGGAGTTGCTGTCCCTGGAGGTGTTTAAGGAAAGCTTGAATGTGGCACTCAGTGCCATGGTCTGGTCAATGTGGTGGTGTTAAGTCATAGGCTGGAATTGATCTCAGAGGTCTCTTTCAGCCTCAACAATTCTGTGATTCTGTGATTTTCTCTTTCCCTGAATACCAGCTAAAAGAGTGTAAACCAGGGAGAGATGGGTAAAAAAGACATCTTCAAAGTCCCTGAAATGAAGTTCTGTGTGTTGCAGTCTTATGGTAGATCAAGGAAAGCCTAGTTTCCACTGTGCTTCATCTAAAATAGGTAATTTGCTTGGACTGATTAAAAAGAAAAAAATAAATGCGTGATAAAATTGCAAAGGTGTCTTTTTGGCAGGCTTATATACATGAGAAACTGTCTGAGATTACCTGATTTAGGTAGTACCCTTTGAGCTGGTTTGCTAATGATAATTCTAATTATTTTTTCACATCCAAAGAGGGAATATCCATTCCAGGCTAATTTTCCTTCTTTGAGTTGCAAACACCTAGAGTATTCTAGCTTTAGCACTGACTTAATTCATTCCAAAGTGCATACTTTATTTGGGAATTGTGTAATTAATCAACTTCTGCAGCTGACTGTATTTGAATAGTTATCAGGGATAAACAAACAAAAAAAAAAAGAACTGAACTTCTGTGTCATTTTTTATGTTTCTAGAATGGTTTTTGTTCAGTGTTTGACCTATAGGAGACATCAATAGTTTATGTAACAAAATAAAGACAACAAGGTCAGAGGAGATGTATGATTTTTACAATAGGAAACATTCAGAGACATATTCCTGAATGTTAAGGAGGATTTTTATTTTTTCTCTTATTTTTCACTTCAAGTAAAGGAGCTCAAAGATGTAAGGAATGAAATTAGATTCTAGGGGGGAAAAAAAAAGAAACTTTGAGTGCATGCTAGATAGGAATTAACTACTTTCTTTGCTTGCTGGGATTTTCTGTGGGCCTCAGGGAAGGAATGTTCTAGGAGGTTGCCTTAGCAACACTGCAGGTTAATAATTGCATTAGTCAGAAAATTAAAATCCCTCAAAATACTACAGAAAATAGCAGAGTGCCCAGAAAAGCAAAATTGTGACCTGTAGAAGTGCATCTTTTTACTAGATCTCACTAGATTTCAGTTACTCTTATAGAGGTTCCCCAGACAGGGGCAGGTGCAATATTTCATATTAATATATCCTCTACTTGAGCTTGTTCTTGAGTAGATGCAGCACAGAATTTAGGGACTGAGTTTCATTTATTTGGTCTTACGTTTGTATCTTCCACAAGGAAAGTGAGACAGTAGAGTGCTGCAGGAACATCTTTCTTATTTTCTGTGGAAGAGGATGAAAGTCTTAGGGGAGACCACTCTGATTTTATAGAGGAAAAGGAACCAAAGGAACATAGCAATGTTCCCATGGCATAACCCACAAATAAGCTATCAGTAGCAGCTGATGATGTAGGTGTATGATTCCAGATTGCCATCACTTCAAGGGCAGTCATCCTGAGCTCAAAGGTCAGTCATTTTTTTTACATATATCTGTTGTGGTAGGCCTAAGCAGGCCAAAATAGGCTTGTATGTGTCCTGGCTTGCCCAGACAAGTTTTTCTGCTCTGCCTCCTTCTGTTTTGGGGAGAGCAACCACGGGAAAGAGGACAAAGAATCTGGAACCACTAAGTCTGGGGACTGTGGCCTGCCCAGATCCTGTGGTAAACAAGGTACACAGGGTTGCCTTGTGCAAAGCTCTGTTCTGCCCTAAAAAGGGTAAAGCAAGCCTATGGCCTCACCTAATATGGTCAAGCTTGGCTAACTGCCATTCTGATTGGTTATTCTGTGTCCAAAGGCCTATTAGTCTCGGGCTGCATGGATAAAAAGGAGATGAGCAGGGAGCACAGCGTGCTCTTTGCCATTACAGGGTGTGTCTGCTATTATCTGTGTCCTCCACTATTGTATCTGATCTATCTGTGCTTCTACTACTTCATTGCATCCTGAGCTGTGTGGAACTTCAGCGACCAGCATCAGGCTCTAAATGCCTCCACATGTTCGGCCTGCACCACCAGTGTGACACTGTGNTATAATACATTCTAATAATATTATAATTAATTTAAATATTTATTATAATGTTAATAGTATTGATTAAAGATATTAATATTTTAAAATGTAATCTTGCAGTAATTAATTACCCCTCCACTACGATATCACAGAATCACAGAATGTTAGGGGTTGGAAAGCAACTCTGGAGATCATCGAGTCCAACACCCTGCTAAAGAAGACCACACAGGCAGGTTTTGAATGTTTCCAAAGAAAATGAGACTCCACAACTGCTCTGGATAGCCTGTTCCAGTGCTCTGTTGCCCTCACCATAAAGAAGTGTCCATGTTAAGGTGGAACCTCCTCTGTTCTAGCTTGCACCCATTATTCCTTGTCCTGGCACTGAACACCATTAAGAGCCTGGCACTGAGCACCATTAAGAGCCTGCCACCTTCATCTTGACACCCAACCCTGAGATATTTGTAGACACAGATGCCCTCTCAGCCATCTCTTCTCAAGACTAAACAGCCCCAGGGCTCTCAGTCGTTCTTCATAGGAGAGATGCTCAAGTCCTGCAATCATCCTTGTAGCTCTCTGTTGGAATCTCTCTAGCAGATCTCTGTTGGACTCTCTCTAGCAGATCTCTGTCTCTCAGTGCACGACATTCATTTCGAATTAGCCATTCAGTGTCAATCATAACATATATGTTGATTATTATAACTTTCAGTTAAAAATATGACACATTTGTCTATACCTTTGCTGCAAGCTAAAGATACAACAACAAATGTTTGATTATAGAATGAACTTGGTCAAACCACACTGCCAAGACCAAAAGCTTGCCCCCATTTCTGCTTTTTATTCTCTATATTTTGTAATTCCCCAGTGAAAAAGGAACATGACTTTTTATTCCTCATTAGTTTTGTCTTCTTTCATTTTACAAAAATTGATTTTTCCACCCCTTCCTCTGTCACTGGGCATGGACTATATTTGTAATGGATTTATTCACCTGCTTTGTAAATGCATGATCAGTTATGTCAGCAATCATGCAATTGACATATTGGAAACAGAGTTTCTTAGACTTTCTTTCATCAGCAGCTAAACCCCTCTCTTTTTCTCAGTATAAGAAAATTACTGCCATGCTAATATGTTAATCAAAGAGTGGCTTAAAGCCTTGCTACTGTGGGTTAAGGCTATGGTTACATAACACAGGTTTTAATGAAATATAGATCATGCTGATTTAAATTCTTTTTCAGGTGCTAGGATCAGAGGGTGGAATATTTGATACCTAATTTTTGCTAGCCTTTTTGATTTGTTAAGAAGAGAAATGTTATGACAGCTTGGGGAGATGTGTGAATACTAACATTCCCAAGCAGGCAAGCAGCATTATTTTAAGATAAAAGCTTGGATAAATCCTGCACATCAGTGTTTATGAACATCCATTTGAATTTTCCATCCTAACAAATTATCACTCAGTTTTATTTCTTTTTTTTGCTACTGAACACTCATAAATATGTTTGTTCACAGTTATTCCCCACAAATAGCTGCCACTCATAGTGTAGTATTTTTCCTGCAGATATCAATGTCAGTGTATAAATGAGCCTTCAAAGGTAAGAATCAAACAGAATAATACTTCACAGAGCAAGGCAACATGAGGAGTTTAAGAAATGAAGACCTCATGTAGCTTTAAAAGATTTAGAAGCAGGAATCAGACAGACTTAAAGCAAATAGTGCTGGAATAGTTTTCAAAAGCTCATCTATTTCATGTCATTATTTCATAGAATCACAATGCTAGGGGTTGGAAGGGACCTCTGAAGCTCATCTAGTCCAAGCCTCCTGCTAGAGCAGGATCACCTTGAGTAAATCACACAGGAACACAAATTTCACATGTATTTATAGTTTTGCAGCTAGCTTTCTGAGGGTCACTTAAGATCTCCAGGTTATGCAAGAAGCATAGGATAATAAAAAAAAAAAATTGAATATGTTTTATATCTAAACACTATGTAATTATTTCTCTCAGATAACTACAAGTAGAAATCCATTTAATTTCATAGGGATATTCACATATATATATTCAAAAGTAAGGGTATCCTCATTGTTGCATCTTCAGTTCTCAAATCCCTCTTTTCCCTCACACAGAGAGAAATCATTTGAAGTCCTGATTTACTGTGCTCTGGACTCCATAATTCTCAGTCTTCCAGTTACAGTATAACAAATGTAATGTAGAGAACCCTGGAATGACTTTTCATTTCTGTACACTTAAAGGATTTGAACAAGTTTGCCTTTCCATTTTAAGCAGTGTAACTTGTTGTCTTGCTTGTTCCCTAGGAAACAAAGAGAGTCAGGAATGTCAAGCCTTTGGAATAATTCAGTTAATGATGTTCTGTATGGTAAGAAACACAAACAGATATTATTTTATGCAAAAACAGAGGAGTGGAATTAGTGCTCCTGACAACCAAGGCTGGAAGTGGATCTAGCAAAAGTTCTTAAATGTAAGCCTCATTTGGAGTGAATTTGGATAAGGAAGATAATAAATATGATGAGCATGTTGTATCCTTTAATGTCTATGCTTTATATCAGTGACTGTGGAATTATGTAGGCTGGAAGTTTATGCTACTCTTGTTTCTGTGGCAACAAGTTTAAAGACAAATTGAAGTATTTCCTGTCCTAATGAGAACAATGGGAATGTTCTGTGGATTAGAAGTTGTACCTGGTCAAGCTGAATGTGGCTGTTGAGAGATCATCACAGAATCACAGAATGCTAGGGGTTGGAAGGGACCTCTAGGGATTATCCAGTCCAGTCCAATCCCACTGCCAAAGCAGGATCATCTAGGGCAGGCCATCCAGGAACACATCCAGATGGGTTTTGAGAACCCTAACATTAATACACAGAATTTCCAATCATCTGACTGTTCCCAGCATAGAACTTACTTATATTGTTCATATAAGATTACAGCAAAGATTTTTCAGCAGATCTGGAATCAAATTTTTGAGAAATCCTTTCTCCTTTCTACTCAATCAGGGGTCAGTCTGGCAAAGATGAATGCAGAATGTTCTCTGCTGGTGATTTTCCCTTTTATTCCTTTTTTTTTTTTTTTCCTTCTGTTTTTTTTTTGGGGTTTTTTGATTGGTTTGTGATTCACTCTCTGGAAACGTGCTTCAAGATTTTCTTGGGTTTAAGGAGGGACAGGCATCCTCTTTGATGACTCCTGTGAGGAGAATCAAGATCTTGGTCTCTCTCTGTCTAGGGTGGCTGTATAGAAAGAAATAACCACTGGTCATAGATACACTTACAGGGAAGTGATTTGGGCCCCATCCCTGGAGATATTCAAAGTGAGGCTCTGGGCAACCTGACTTAGTGGAGGATGTCCCTGCTGACTGCAGGGGGGTTCGGACTGGATGACCTTCAGTGGTGCCTTCCAACCCAGACCACTCTATGATTGTATGATTCTATCTCTTCTCTACTGATTCCTAGAATCTTTAACCTTCCTTAGCACATATTCAGGAGAACTGCAGCTCTCACTAATCCTCTCTCAAATGTTCTGTGGACAGAAGAGAAAATTACAGAAAACTTTAATGCTTCTTTTAAAATCTTGAAAATAGTTCAAATCAGGAGGACATACTTCTGTGTAATTTTGCAGGACTCTTTATAATAATATCTTCTGCTTAGCTAGTAAGCACACTGAAGGCAGAATATTCTCTGCATGAGGTCTTTGTTTCCTAGCTCACTAAAGTGTTGATATTCAAATCAAATTACATTTAAATGCCTAGTTGCTCAACCTTACTTCAGTTGAAAGGAGGTGAAAGGAATAGAAATGTAGAGAGAGTATAATTCAGAATCTAAAGAAGCTTGGAAGACCTTTTTAAAGAGTAGTTCTGAAAACTTGTCTTAACAGTTGGTCACAGTTTGTACAGAGAGCACACTCCCAAGTTTCAGTAGTAGATGTAAGAAAGGTCTTTCCAAGCTGGTCTGTTTCACTATGAGTTTCTGACACCATTACTATGCATATATTCAAATTACTGCTTTGTGTCAAGAGGAAGGGAGTGGAGGGGAGGGGTGGAGAGGACCATAATCCCAAATCCATTAGGATGGATTCTGACAGCATTACTATGCATATATTCAAAT
>WBNM01016946.1:0-11877 GCA_013399055.1 Ramphastos sulfuratus | reverse complement strand
CCTGCTTTGGCCCATGGAAAGTGGATGGGGCTCTTAGTTCAGAGACAGGCACTGTGCACTTCAGAGACAGGCACTGTGCACTTCAGAGACAGGCATGGTGAACTTCAGAGGCAAGCACGTGTGCCTGCAGCCCGTGGAGGGGATTTTTCGTGGTATTCACAGGAGTGTTTCATGTGTCAATGCGAGAGGAGCGTAATTACCAGCTGAGAAGCTGCAGGAAACAAGCCAAGGTTGAACGAGCGAAATGGAAAATGGAGAGAAGAGCAGAGGACACACACATTTTAAAACTATTACTGAGGTATGCATTCACGTGCTCGTGGGAGCCTGGGAATATATAAGAGCTCATGACTGCGAAGGAATGAATTCAAGATACGGTCTATGGGGAGCACTTCTTTTTTTTTTTTTTTCCCTGTGACTTCAAACTTCTCTCGGAGCTCGCAGAGTTTTAGTCAGCTGGCATGCAACAGAGGTACGACTTCCCCAAGGAAACTCTTCCTCAGCTTGAGCTGGAAAGGCTGCTGGGAGAGTCTGGGAGGCAGAAGGCTGCAAGCAGAAGCGAAACCTCCTCCTCCACCTCCTCCTCCTCCTCCTCCAGCCACAGAGCAGGTACGTTGGAGACGCGGGCGAAGCCAGGAGCCTGCCGGAAAGTTAAGCTTTCGCCTGCAGGAGAGATGGGAGCTCTCTGGTGACTTAGAGCTGCAGCCTTTAAAAATAACACAGATGAGGAAGGTACTGTATAAATAAAATAATGCCGTGTTTATGAGTTAGGCTGAGGGATGGACTAAACACCCTGTGCCAATGACTCTATGCACACAGCTGTATATTGAATCCATCAGGGACTTGCACTGCAGCGAGTTAGAGCGTTTACTTTAAGGAGGCACCGGTTAGTTTGTAACGATACAGTTGTCATCTGCCTGCTTTGCTCTAATTCTCAGCGTTTACAGCCATGGAAGATGAGGAGATGTTGGTGGGGTGTTGCGTGGTTTGGTTTTTTTTTTCTTTCTTCTTGGGACTTTAGTCTATTTATGGTGCTGCTGCATTGTAGCAGGAGTGCTGCAGGGATGCGCCGGTTAAACGCCGGTCGCCCAGCTCTCCGCACACCGAATCCTAACATAGCCACGGGCAAATCACGCAGTGCCTGGGGTGGGATGGACAAAACGCTGCCTGCTCTTCTCGCTGTCAGATCTGTCATTGACCTCTCCCTGCTGGAGCACAAGGTGTGAGACTACAGGGTGATTTTTCTGCGCTGGAGATGCTGACAGCTTGAATGTCACCTTGGGTGAACGGTGACTTGCTGATAGTGTCTTGCTGCACCTGGGTTGTTAATGTTAGCAGGAGGAATTCGTGTTTGGGCAATTGTTGAGAGATTTAGTGAAGTCTGGGAAAATCCTGGTGTATATAAAAGTCACAGATAACCTTCTACAGTCTAACCCTCCTCTGTTTTTTGATAGGAGTACAGATATGTTCCCCTTAAACAAAAGCCAAACTTTGGCTTTCCACAACAGTGGAAATCTGTTGGTTTGTTGTTTGGTTTTGGTTTGGTTTTGGGTTATGTTTTTTTCAACTAAGATGTCATGATCTCAACTTCAAAATCATTTTATTACTTTGAAATACTGAGATTTTTTAGTTCTTAGTAACAAAAACTCACAACCAAGCTCCTCTCTGTAAAGGAGATGGTTACAGCTTCCTGATGGTGTCAGTGCTTGGCCTTTCACTAGTACAGTGATGGATGGATTCAAGGGTGGGTATTGGTATCATGCAAGACACGTCTATCAGAAATCATTTTTCTCACTTCATTTTAACTCCTGTTGGATCATGGAGGCTGGATGAGGCACTTAGTGCCATGGTTTAGTTAATTAGAAGGGTTAGGTGATAGGTTGGACTTGATGATCCGGGAGTATTTTGCCCACCTGGTTAATTCAATGATTCTGTGATTCTCTGATCGTATAAATGGAGTGGAGTCACACATTGACTCCACTTTCAGTAACAGAAAAAAGGCTGAATTAAAAGCCATTTTTTTCTCTTTTTGCTACACTTAGATGGAAGCTGGTGAGAAAAAAAAAAAATCTCATTGGGTTCTTGAATTTGAGTTTCTCCAAGGAAAGCATCTTGTGGTCAGGGAATCTAATCTGTAAATGCCAGTGCATGTCACATTCTGTTGATGGAAGTGTTCTTGTTCTCCTTTTCCCATCTGCTGCTGTCCCTTTGGCCAGCAGCAAAGTCTCCAGGCTGCTGAGTTTGATGCAATTCTCATTCACTTATGTTTTTCTTCCCTGGAGAGAGGTGAATGAAGCAGGGGAGCTGGCTAAGCCCTATAGAAATTGGAAATGTTCATTTCTGGTGAGGAAGTAATGGTGGCCAAATGTGGTGTACATGGGAAATAATGTTGGCCAAATGAGGTACATGTGGAGAGAGGAGGACAGAGATGGAAGGAGGGTAGACAGTAGCTTCAAAAGATAGGAGAAAAATCATATTGGGATTACAGGAGATGTAAGAGTCCTTGGTTTGATGTGTGGGCTTGACACCAGAGAAGCAGGAGGCTCCATCTGTCCATGAGAGATCAAGATGGTAGAAACAAAGCAGACCAGCAAAGGCAGCTCCTGGAGATGTCACAGGGTCTCAGGAGCTGGATCCATTCCTCCTTCTCAAAGCTCATGGCTTAGGATGGCATATGGACTGTTTATTTGTTTTAATAGGATTAATATTAATGTTGTCTCCAGCTCCCTGGAGGGATGAATCACCAGGGAGCTATTCCAGCCAAAAGGGAGCAAGACTCGTCCCAGTCCTGCCCCTGAAGTTCAGAGCCACTTTCTAAGGCGGCAGCTTGTTTTGTTTACTTCTCTGGAGAGTTTGATTCATGCAGCTCAACACAGGACTCAACCCAAAAGCAGTGCCTTAGAAAGCAGCAGCCTTATGGCTGGACAGGCTCCAAAAGGTCTGGAGGTTCAAGACATGAAATGGTCAAGGCGTATTCTTGTTTAGCTGAAACCCTTGGGAACCTGAAGCAGATTAGGGACCAGCTCATGAGAGCCAGCCGCTGGGATTTGTGTTTCCTTCTTGCTCTGGGCCAGGCTGGGAAGTGGGTTTGGAGGAGAGGAGAAGTCTGATGAGATGCCCTCAGCTTTGGGTGACATGGGGTGAAACCAAAGCGGTGTTGGCAGCAACCAAGTAGGTAGCCATTGCTGAGGAGGCCACAGGGAAAGAAAGAAGGGTTTGGTTTCAGTCAGAGGTGCAAACCCTTTAGCATCAGTAAAATAGGACAGACATTGCTCTTTTGTGCACAAAAGAGCTCGATCCTCCAAGTCTGACTGATGGAGATGGCTGATGGAAAGCTGATGAGGGACTTTTTAGGGTGTCAGCAGTGATTGGACTGGGGGGAATGGAGCAAACCTAGAAGTGGGGAGATTCAGATTAGATGTTAAGAAGATCTTCCCCACGAGAGTGGTGAGACACTGGCACAGGTTGCCCAGGGAAATGGTGGAAACCTCATCCCTGTAGGTGTTTAAGGCCAATCTGGGTGAGGCTTTGAGCAACCTGCTCTAGTGTGAGGTGTCCCTGCCCATGGCAGGGGGCTTGGATCCTTGAGATTCCTTCCAGCCCCGACAATTCTATAACTCCATATGTCCCATGGAGGTGACCCTTTCTCTGAAGATATGCACATGCTGCCAGAGCAGTCATAGAATGGCTTAGGTTGGAAGGGATCTTAGAGATCATCCACTCCAACCTCCCTGCCATGGGCAGGGACACCTCTCATACAACTCTAATGTTTCAACAACACTTCAAGGTGTAAATTGCTGGGTAGCCCAAAGCAGAGAAATATTGAAATTGGGAAGTCAGCCAA
This sequence comes from Ramphastos sulfuratus, assembly GCA_013399055.1. Lineage (NCBI taxonomy): Eukaryota > Metazoa > Chordata > Aves > Piciformes > Ramphastidae > Ramphastos > Ramphastos sulfuratus. The sequence continues at coordinate 8,036 of WBNM01016946.1, read as the reverse complement.
GCACTTTGGAGGCTTTGAAACTATTTGCTGTCAGATTCCCTTTAGGAAAAGGGCAAAGACAATAAGGACGACACTGTTGGTGTCCTCTAAGGCTGTGGTTTTAATGAAGCAAAGTCCTGAGCAGCAGAATCAGTGCATGCCCTTCCCTCCTGCTTTGGCATTTGTTTCTGTCCGGGCTCTTCTTCACAGTTCAGCTGGCACAACTGCTTGGCCACTCAGTAAAACAGCTCGAGGAGCAGAGCTGACTTTTTAAAGAGCGCAACCAACAAAAGCCCTGCTATTTTTATCTCTGTGAGTTCAAACTTTCCAAAGTGCTCTGAGCATTCAGGTGTAAGAAAATGTGATGGTGCAGCCATCCACAGCACTTCCTAGTCTTCATTGTAGGCCTGGTGTTTGTGTTCCATCTCTGAATCAAATCAAAAGTGGATCTCTTTCTTTGAAGACCTCAAAGATGGTTGGACTTGATGACTTTAGAGGTTCTTTTCCAACCAAAATGGCTCTGTGATTCTATAGATATTGTGATTTTGACTGGTGGAAGTGTCTGTGTGTTGCAAGTGCTGTTAGCAGTAAGACAAGAGGAAATTGCCTCAGGTTGCACCAGGGGTTGTTTAGGTTGCACATTGGGAACAGTTTCTTACCCAAGGGGTTGTCAAGCCCTGGAAAAGGCTGCCCAGGGAAGCAATGGAGCCAGCATCCCTGGAGGGATTGAAAAGCTGTGTAGATGTGGTGGTGAGGGACATGGTTTAGTGGTGGACTTGGCAGTACCGGGTTCACAGTTGCATTTTGTGATCTGCAAGATCTCTTCCAACCAAAATGATTCTATGGTTTTATTGCTGATGAAGTGAACTCTAAAACCCAGAGCATCCAAAAGGCACTTAAACCTCCACACAGCACAGCCAGCCCCAGCTTCAGCATGAGGTTCCTGCTTGCCCCAGGGGGATTGCAGGTGGAGAGTTTGACTCTAAGGAGTGTGCCAAAGGAATCAAAGGGAAAACAGCTCCGGAGTCATCTCCAACTAAGGGAAGCTCGAGACACTACATCTGTTTGACAAAGAAGGCTGATTGCCCTGAAGCATTTTAGCCTGTGGAAGAGCAGCCTGAGAAGGAATCTTCTCAAAGCTTATCAGTATCTAAAGGGTCAAGAACATAATGCAAGGTCATCAGGAGGTCTAGAACACCTTTTCAGTGCTGCACAGTAACAGAACAAGGTGCAACAAGCACAAAGAGGAGCACAGGAGGTTCCACCTTAACATAAGGAAAAACTTCTTCATTTCAAGGGTGACAGAGCACTGGATCAGGCTACGCAGAGAGCTTGCGGAGTCTCCTTCTTAGGAAGCTTTCAAACCATGCCTGGATGTGATTTTTGCAACCTGCTTCAGCAGAGATTTTTGGCTAGATGAGTCCCAGAGGGCACTTCCAACCCAAAGCATCCTGTTATTCTGTGAAAACAAGTCTGTTGAGAGCACAGTCCAAGAAAGCTTGTCCAGAGTTCTGATAATCTCACTGGCACTGTTCTGCTGAGAGCTAAATGTGACTTTTTCTATCCAGTGAACAAAATCTTGCCCTCTCCTGCCCCCACACAAAGGCTACTGCCTCTCATTTCAAGGTGCATTGTGAAGCAAATGAGATGCTCTTAGGTGCATTATTTCAAGCACAGGAAAAATGCATTGCAACAGTTCAGGCTTGTAAAGCTGTGAGAAAGCAATGGGGAGATCTCTGTAAAGGTGAGTTTTCCAAAAGCAGGACTTAATTAGCTGAAGGAGGTAAGGAAAGGAGCAATTAAACAGCTGCTCCAGCCCTAGAGGGCAGCACAAAATAATAAATAAAAAGCTCAACTCGCAGGCAATCTGAAATCATCTCTGCAAGACAAAAGGGAAGAAGCGCTTTAGCCATGGGAAGTTTTACTAGCAAGTCCAGTAGACTGAGCACAACATACTCACTGCTGGAAATTCAGGAGCTCCTCTGGATGTTTGGATCCTCCTGGATCTCCCTAATTCCTGCCTCATCCCATGAAAGCCCTTCAAGTCTGGTGCCTTGTAGCTGCCACTGAACCCTGATCCTGCCAGCAGATTGCCATCCCATTCTGATCAGTGGGATCACTGCAAAGACTTCTTTCTTTCAGGACAAGTTTCCAGACCCTGGGTTGTTTTTTTGTTTGTTTGTTTGGTTTTGGTTTTTTTTTTTTTTAATCACTGCCATGAATTTGAAACCTTCAATCTTCAACTGCTGCTTCCCTAACGAAGCAGATTTAGGTGCAAGGGTAGGAAGCTGCAACCCTGCAGGAATGTAACTTGCGGACACAAACCCCTAAAGTAAACACACCTCCTTGCACCACACAGGCAGGCAAACAATGGCATGGGCCCTGCTAAGTCACTTATTCCCCTGAGCAAAGCCATGGCCTGATCCTGACAGTTTCTCTGGCAAAAAAATCCCCCTGTTTCCCAACGCCTGCCCTGAGCGAGGGCTTCAGGATGTCGCACAGTAGCTGACTCCGTCCGGAGCACAGTGGTGGCTAGGACCCAGCGAGAGCCTGGAGACGAGTCCAGAGGAAGACAGGCAACATAATTTAAAGCAGACGCTGTCCCAAATAAGGCCATTTCCCTCAAAATGCCTTTGTTCTGAAGTTATTGGTGAGCTTTTTTGCTGTCCTGAATGGGTGAACGTGAAGCTGAAGAACAATTTTCATCGCTGCTGCCGGGACTGAAGTGGCTTTGAAGAGCTGGATATGCTTTTTAAAGACATGATCAGCAGTGTCTGGGGATGCCAGAAGCCCTTGAAACAAGGTAAACTGTGAAATATTAACTCTTTTTAATCCTCGAGGCTCTAACTTAGCAGCAAAGAGCCCTGCATCCAAAAGGAAAAAAATAATATATCAAACCCTGGGGAGTTTGGGTTGTGTTTTGTGTATTCTCCTGCATTTATCCTCTCTTTGGCATGGGAGAAGGTCTCTGTTAATTGTCTCAAGCAGGAATAAAAATGACCTTTGGGGGAAATTGGGAAGGTGCTGCTATTGTTAGCTACAAGCATCATCTACGAAGTGGTTTCAAGGTTAATACTGTAAAGAGAGGCGGAGACAAACGTTGTTCTGGAGTAGGAAATGGGCAAAATGGGACTAAATTGTGATTATTTTGTGGTTTCAGGTGTGTCTCGGAGCAAATCTCTGCTTTCCTCTGCCTTTGCCCTCCCCTCTGCTTAAGTGGATGTGCTGACGTGGTTTGGGCACCATGCTAAATCAAGTGACCCACTTAATAAGACTCCTTAGGGGTGCTGCTCACTGCAATCACCCCTGTTTTTCAGCTAGGGATGGGTGAGTTTGACCTGGAAATCTGTGCCACTGAGTGGGGCTCAGAGCTCAGTCCTGCTCCAAGGTATGCTGGGATTTTTATCGCAGCTGCCAGTGGGAGCAAACTGGCACCGAGCATGGAGCTGCTTCAACTCTTGGAAAGCCTCAGGGCACTAAAAGCTTCTTTAGGTCAAGTTTCTGCTACTGCTGCTCCCAGACTGGTTTTGTAAGCTGCGGTTGGAGGGATCAGTGCCAATGCCAGCAGATGGGGTTAGCGGTGATGCTCTCTGACACCAGGCAATGGTGGGTCCTGGGAGCCCATATCTCTACACTGGGTGTGTGTGGGGAGGGGGGTGGGGAGGCGGGGGTGTATGCTCTGAGACCTGCCCAGGATTGCAGAGAGAAAAGGACACAGTGCTGTGGCATGCTAGGTGTTGCTGAGGAGGGTCTAGATATTGTCCAGGTTAAAAACGGGCAGGGAAAGCTCCTCAGCTGGCCAGGTGAAGTGGAAATCACCTGGGAATGGAATCTCCACGAGCATGGAGGTAAAGCGGTTTTAAGAGTTGTAGTAGTTCTTGTGTTTAAGAAGAAAAAAAAAAAGAGTTGGGGCTCTGCAGCCTGGAGAAGAGAAGGATTCCAGGAGACCTTAGAGTAGCTTCAGTATCTGAAGGGGGCCTACAGGAAGGCTGGGGAGGGACTATTGACAAGGTCTTGCAATGACAGGAGGAGGAGGAATGGGTTTAAACTGACAGAGGGGAGATTTAGACTGGATGTTAGGAGGAAGTTGTTTGCAGTGAGGGTGGTGAGACACTGGCACAGGTTGCCCAGGGAGGTTGTGGCTGCTCCCTTCCTGGAGGTGTTCAAGGCCAGGTTGGAGGAGGCCTTGAGTGACCTGTACTAGAGGGAGGTGTCCCTGCCTATGGCAGGGGGTTGGAACTAGATGATCCTTGAGGTCCCTTCCAACCTTACCATTCTATGATTCTATGATTCTATGATAAGGAGGTTGTGCTGTTCCATGAGGAGTGACCAACCCTGCTCTGGATGGAGTCCAGGTGGTCTCATGTGGAAATAAACCACTTCCTAGTGCTTCAGAATTTGAGAGCCACCTTAGAAACATCTTGAGGCACAGCAATCCCTGCTTACTATAACAAGCCACTAAATCACCTTTTTTTTTTTTTTTAGTGTTCAAACAGATCAATTTCCTGGCTTATAAATTTATATTATTTTCTGCTTTATTAAATTTATAACTTAGGAAATTTCAGAGCACATTAAGACCCTGGATTGTGTCAGGCTTATTACTTAAGAAGCAGAGAGATTTTATTTTGCCCTGGCAGTGTGACAAAAGAAGACATCTCAGAGCACATGGGACTCATGATGCCCATCAGGGTGGTGACCCTGTTGTGGGTCATAGCCATGGAAATTTCCTCAGCTTAATTCATTGCATCTAAACAGAAACAGCTTCCACTTGAGGGCTCTGAGGACAGCCTTGCAATCATCAGTATGTTTGTCACTTCCCCCAGTTCCAGCAAACTAATACCCGAATAATAAATCTCATTTTCTCCTCCATAGAGGAGATATCTACACTTCTAAGCCTGGGGAATGAGGAACAGAGGAGGGATGACAGAGACATTATAGCTGGTGGTGTCAGCCATTCCTTCTTCCACAGGGTGATTTCAGCACATTTTGCAAAGGTTAATTAGAAGGATGGAGAATGAACTTCTTCAGGCTTGTTTTAGAGAAGGGGAATAGACTTCTGATCCTCCTGCTGAGCCTCAGAAACAAACTCCAAGCTCTTTCGCCTTGGGATTCCCAGATCATCATCCATCACTACTTGTTTCCCTGAAGTGGAAGGAATGTACAGTCTGAAAATAGAGTAGCTGTGCTCCAAGCCTCCCCAGTTTCTCTATTCCTAGTACACAATTTTATTCTCTGGGAAGGGGAGGGATGGGCAGCTTCCCATAGTGAACCTACTGGCATCACTATTCAGCTCATACCATTGCTGCACAGAAGGGTGGTCATCAGCTGGTCCCATTTTGACCAAGTGGAGAGATCTTTGCCATCTGGAAATGATCCCATCTCTTTTGTTTCCAGCCTTCTGATGCTCTGTAGCTGAAATTTGCTGTAGCATTGATGCTGAATTTTGGTGGAATATATGAATTGGCATCGCGTTTGGAGCTTACCAGGAACAGGCTTGTTCCTGGAAGGACTTAAGAGCAGTGCTAGCTAAACACTGCTGCATGGCTTCTAGCTTCGAGTTGGTGTGTGTCTTACTGGCTCTGGATCCAGACAGGACCAGCTCAGATCTGCCTGCAAGAAGCCACACAAATCCAGAGAGATTTGGCATGTCATAAAGAAGTGATATCTGGAGCTTGCATCAATGGTGCCCATAGCCAGGTGACTTCATTAGTGTCCATCCAGAAACAAACCATTTGAAGGGTGAATGCTTTCCCTTGGCTTCATCTGCTTCTGGTTCCCATTGCTCAATGATAGCTCTCCCAGTGTTGTTTGCTCCTCTTGCAACTCTTTCTGTGCTCTTTTCTGGAGTGCTTTCCAAAGAGCTAAATTCTGATGAATCCCTCATTTCACACTAATCCATTCCATCTGCTTTTGAATGCATTTAAAACTCTGCCCATACCTGGGATGGATAAAATGGAAAACTGGCATTTGACAAAAAAAAAAAAAAAAAAAAAAAAAAAAAAATTCTCAGTCCATTCTTCAAACTGTTTACATTAGCTCAACAAATCTGGATGAGCATGCAAAAGCTCATTGACACTGGAATGAGAGGGGTGGAAAATTATGTGGGTGGAAATGGAAACTCTTCCCAGTCCTTGTTGTTTCTGAGTGGCACCTCTTCTCTTTGCCCAGGACTTGGCATCCCAAAACTCCAGCCTGGAGTTGTCTCTCTGGGGAGGGTGAAGGTACACTCAGTTGCCTCTCTCCATGATGCCAGACCTATTTCCCAGCTTGAGCATCTGGGCTTTGTTGGGTGACCTGAACACGCATTGGAATAGGCTGCCCAGGAAGGTGGTGCAGTCACCATCCCCAGAGGTGTTCAAAAGGCAGGGGGGCATGGCACTCCAGGACATGGTTTAATGGCCATGGTGGTGTACATGCACCAGTACAGACTGGGGGTTACCTTCCTGGAAAGCAGTTCCGTGGAGAAAGAGCTTCGAGTGTTGGGGGACAGCAAGTTCTGCATGGGCCAGCAATGTGCCCTTGTGGCCAAGAGAGCCAATGGCATCCTGAGGTACATCAGGAAAAGTGTGGCCAGCAGAGCTAGGGAGGTTCTTCTCCCCCTCTACTCTGCCCTGCTCAGACCACAGCTGCAATACTGTGTCCAGTTTTCGGCTCCCCAGTTCAAGAGAGACAGAGACCTGCGGCAGAGAGTCCAGCAGAGAGCCATGAGGATGAGTGGGGGACTTGAGCATTTCTGCTACGTGAAGAAACTGAGAGCCCTGGGGCTGTTTAGTGTGGAGCAGAGAAAGCTGAGAGGAGATCTGAGCAATGTCTATCCCTAGCTGAGGGGTGGGTGTCAAGTGGAGGGGGCCAAGCTCTTTTGGGTGCTCAGCAGCAATGAGCCAAGGAGCAATGGATGCAAACTGGTACAGAGAAGGTTTCAGCTCAACAGGAGGAGAAACTTCCTTACAGCAAGGGTGATGGAGCCCTGGAGCAGGCTGCCCAGAGAGGTTGTGGAGTCTCCTTCTCTGGAGAATTTCCAAACCCACCTGGATGCACTACTGTGTACATGCATCCCCTACCCTAGTGGATCCTGCTTTGGCAGGGGGATTGGACTTGATTATTTCTGGAGGTCACTTCCAACCTCTGAAGTTGTATGATTCTGTGATTTTGTGTTAGGTTGGTGTTTGGACTCAATGATAGAATCATAGAATCAACTGTTTTGTTTGGAAAAGATTTCCAAGATCATCAAGTCCAATCTCAAACTTAGAGATCTTTCCCAACCAAAGCAATTCTATGATTCTCTGATTCAGTGACCTGAGTATCATCTAGGTAGCAGATGAAATCACAATGGGGCAATCCAATGAAGTGCCTTGGACCTTCTTTTCAAGTCCTTATATAAGTCTTTCTATTTGCCATCAGACTCAAAGGGATGCAAAAATACATAGGCAGGGCATAAGTGCTGTAGGTTCAGAGATGGGTTCTCAGTTGTGCCCCTGTGATAGGACAATGAATATAAACTGCAGCGCAGGAAATTCCACCTCAACATGAGGAAGAACTTCTTCACTGTAAGGGTGACAGAGCACTGGAACAGGCTGCCCAGAGAGGTTGTGGAGTCTCCTTCTCTGGAGACTTTCAAGACCTGTCTGGATGCATTCCTGCGCAACCTGAGATACATTCTATGGTCTTGCTCTGGCAGGGAGATTGGACTCAATGATCTCCAGAGGTCCCTTCCAACCCCTAATATCCTGTGATCCTGTGATTTATTGCACTCTATACATTTTTCTCTGTGATAGACATTGATCTGCTGTCAGCTTTTGCATGTGTTGACCACTGTGTCACATGTGAAATCTAACCATAGTTATTTTGCCTGCAGAACCATGAGACTGTACATCATCTTCCTCCTGGCAGTGGTGAACAGAGGGACCTCTAACAATCAATCCTCAGAGGGGATGTCCTGTGAAATGGTAAGGCTGTCTCCCTACTCAAGCCCTAAGAGACCTTGGATGAGGTTGGGACCTCCTTGCCATAAGCACTGCACTAATAGATATGATGTCTGAGAATCATGGAATCATAGA
>WBNM01016945.1:5988-19977 GCA_013399055.1 Ramphastos sulfuratus | reverse complement strand
AGAAGACTGAGAGCAGATCTGATTAATATATACAAATCTCTGAGGGGTGGGTGTCAAGTGGCTGGGGCAAATCTCTTTTGGGTGGTTAGCAGCAATAAGCCAAGGAGCAACAGCTACAAACGGAAACATAGAAGGTTTCACCTCAACTTCTTTACAGTGAGGGTGACAGAGCCCTGGAGCAGGCTGCCCAGAGAGGTTGTGGAGTTTCCTTCTCTGGAGACTTTCCAAACCCACCTGGATGCATTCCTGTGTGAACTACCCTAGAGGATCCTGCCTTGGCAGGGGGGTTGGACTGAATGATCTCTGGAGGCCCCTTCCAACCTCTAACTAAGATTCTGTGAATCTGTGAAGTAGGAGGGGAGGGCAGCAGAGGAGACTGCCAACCATCCAGGACACTGAAAGCACTAATGCATGCTTGCATTCTGCTTTATTTGGGCAAACAAGACTCCTGCTTTTTCACCTAAAACCCAGAAAACAGTCATTTGCTTCATGCAGTGTGGAGAACTTGGTGTCCATCAGCAGAGACAAGATTATTTACTTAAAAAACCCCAGATATGTGGTATGTCTGATTCCATCTTAGTGGGCATATTGTTGAGAGAAGCGCTCAGAGAAATGCTCCCAAATAGCTGAATGGTCAGGGAAAGGAGAAAAAAATAAACCCAAATGTAGTTCACAGGCCCTAGAGAAGGGAGCCCAAAGAAGAGGCAGCCTCCCTGAGGTTGGAGAACCCCTATCCCAACATGGACATTGCCATGAGAGCAACGGGAAGGGCTGGAATAAGTGTTTCCATTGTGGTGAGTGATTCCAGAGAAAAGATGTCCCAGCTTACTGCTTCTGGAGGGGAAAAGGAGAAGCATCTCTTTGGGATGTCTTTTGGAACTGTGGACATGGAGATCATCCCTGGGGTGGCTTCAGAAATACAGAGATTACCACTGTATCAGCACTGTAGGAGCACTGCACTGCCATGTCTGCGCATTCAGTAATCAAGGAAAAGGCAGCAGCAACAAAATGCCAGTGGTGGAAGCAGACAAAAACTCAGCAACTTCTGGTGAGACTAAAGGAAGGACCTGTGGGCAAAGATTCTATCCAAAGATGAGAAACCCTTGGAGGCAGAGCCAGCTTGGCTGCATGCACTGGCTACATGGAGGAGCAGCAGCTCGTGCAGCCTGGCAGGGCACCAAGTCAGCCTTTCACTGGCAGATTTGGAAACAGCACTCATCTGTCAGCACTAGCACACCCCTGACATCGACACACTGTGACTTGCTGCTGAGGAAAACTTCCTAGAGCTGGGAATCCTCGTGGATCCACTTTAAGAGTGAATGAGCTAGATACCCAACATACTTTTTTGGCTCTTCTCCATGGATCTGACAGCTGGTGGGCACCAGCCCCTGGCCAGGGTCCTTCAGAGTTAGTGAGTCTATCAGCAAAGCCTCCCAAACTACAGCAGGACACAACAATGTCAATGAAACCATCCAGGACCATGTTTGCTGAGCCCTTAGGATGACTGTGCAGAATCAGGAAGGGAAGATGCTGAGCAAAACTGCAGAGATGCTGATGCCAGAGTGGATCAGGGTCTCTTGACATCTTCTGACTTCTCAGGCTGGACCCTGACATCCAAATCAGGAGAAAAAAAGCCCAGACCAAAGGAAGCGATGGGAATTTGGTGATTCAAAGCCATGGCTTCCAGCCCTGTATTTGCCTGATGGGGGGCACAGAGGAGTGTGAACTGGCTTCATTAATTCATGGCAAAATCTGGGCTTCTCACTCCCACAGAAAAGAGCCATTTGGCCTAATGATACCTTCCAGCTCTGTGATGCCTCTCAGCCAAGAGGTTGAAACACTTTAGATGTCTTAATTCATCCTCTCAGCAAACAGCCGAGCCCCCGCACGACGAAGTGCTCATGGTGACAGTGCAACACAATGGGGAAAATACAGTATAGAAAAGTCTGATGCTTTTATGTCTTTTTATGTCTTATGCTGCAAACACATAAAAACAATTAGCATTTGGAGATTTTTTTTTTCCTTTTTAAAGCAAAAAGAATGATTGGCAAGACAGAAAAAAAAAATAAATCTTATGTCCCTGAGAGGCTTAGGAACATATTATTTTTTCCAGTCTTACAGAGGAGAAATGCCAGATCAAAATTATTTTCCCAAGATCACACAGAGTGATCCTGCCACCCTTTCTATTGAGTAAGCTCTTACTTGAGGCTTTGTCTGTCTTCGTGCCCAGAGACCTCCGTGGTTTAGAGACTTTAAAGCCCACTCTCCAGTGGTGTGAATTTACAGTGTATTAGCCACTCTATATTTATTCCCCACATAAATATCTTTTCAAAGTAAGCTACCTCACCCAAAAGCACTTTCTGAAGTGTAAGGCCAGCAGTAACGCTGCTAAAAGAATTATCAGTGTCCCACATAATTAGTGGTAATTAGTGCTTGGTCAGGACAGGAGTTAATGCACGCTAGCAGACATAAATTCTGCCTTTGTCTCCCTGAGCCAACATAAACCCAGCCTGGAAGCAAAACCCCACTGGGTACAGGAGTGAAAGGATTGTGTTGGTTATCTGATGCCTCCTGATGCCTGAGTGAAAATTCTCTCTGTTCCAGACCTTCCTTCCCATCATGAAGGACGTTAGGGCAGTGAAAGCTGGTGAGGGGATTAGAGAGCAAGTCCTATGAGGAGAAGCTGAGGGGCTGGGATTGTTTAGCCTGAAGAAGAGGAGACCTAGAATCACAGAATCATAGAATGGTAAGGTTGGAAGGGANTGAGTAAATGTGGCACTTTGGGCCGTGGTCTGGCGGTCATGGAGATGTTGGGTAGAAGGTTGGACTTGATGATCTTGAAGGTCTTCTCCAAACTTACTGATTCTATGAAAGCCTGCACCCTCTTTTTGGCAAGGGAACAGATCTAGTGGTAGTCCCAGAGGTATCTGGTAACACATCATTTCTGTGGGTCTTACAGAAGGGGGGAAAACCCCATGAGCATCAAACCTGCAGCAACACAACCAAATAGCTTCAGAGTGCTTCATAGCTTCCCACTATGGCGTTAACCATTTCTGCCTAGTAGCTGGTAATAGAAAGCAAGGAAATGCCCTCCAATTTTGCCAGGGGAGGTTTAGATTGGATATTAGAAAAAAAAATATTTACAGAAAGAGAAGTCAGGCACGGGAACAGATTGCCCAGGAAGGTGGTAGAGTCACCATCCCTGGACGTGTCCAAAAGTGTGTGGACATGGCACTGTGGGGCATGGTTTAGAATGGTTTAGGTTGGAAGAGACCTCAAAGACCATCTAGTTCCAACTCTCCACCATAGGCAGGGACACCTCCCACCAGAACAGGTTGCTCAAGGCCTCATCTAACCTGGCCTTGAACACCTCCAGGGAAGGAGCAGCCACAACCTCCCTGGGCAACCTGTGCCAGTGTCTCATCACTCTCACTGTAAAGAACTTCTTCCTAATGACCATAGTGGCTGAAGATTGGACTTCACAAACTTAGATGTCTTTTCCATCCAAGGCAATTCTGTGATTCTATGATTTGTGGCATCAAAATTGAACTACAGGAAAGAATAAAACCAATTAAAAGCAGAAAATATTGAAACAAATTCAAGCTATCCCCCTCACACTGGTGAGAAGCTTGTAGGGCAATGGGTGGCTTTACCTAAGGAGAGGAGTGTGTGCTGGGGCATAGCTGGCATGTGTATGCAAGTGCTGGCACACTTCTGGCATGTGTATGGATTGAGGATGCTGGAGCAAACTGGTGGGGAAATGATTGGGAAATGAGCACAGAGAAAAGGTCCCTGCCTAATACTTCAAACGTTTGATTTTGAACAGTGTTTTCTACATCTTGTCCGAGGTCAGACCCGACCTCCTTGTGCTAGGGCTTGAAGATGTAAAGAAAAGATGGACTATACAAAGTTTCCTGGTTGCAAACATCCTCCTCTCACCTTCCTTTGAGGAGGATTTGCCAGAGTGTAGACCTCAATAGTTAGAAATACTCAAAAGGGGAAAACTTAGTAAAGTGGGTGGTAACATTTGGGGCTGAAATCCCTCATTTTTACACCTGAATGACTGCTGTGCTTATTGGATTTGAGAAAAACAGCTTAGCAAACACAGAGACTTGCAATACAGTCACAAAAAATAATTAACTTTTCTAACACAGAGATCATCCACTCCAGCTCATTGGAACAGCAACTGCAAGCCAGATTTTACCAGGATTTGAAGGATGTGCAGCCTGAATCGCCGTAGATGCTGGGGTTGACTCTGACTTCCAGCATCACTGAGACCCATCTGCTTCCACCATCTTCACCCAGACCTGCTGCAGCTGAACACCATTCATAATCAGTGCCCAGCTGGCCTCTAGAAATGGGCTTTTTTTCCAAGCAGGGAAGTGATTTTAAATTCACTTTTTAAGATGGAGAGATAAAACCCTGTACAGACACTTATTTTGACTTAACTGATCTTACATTGATTTTGCTTAACTGATGGTGAGAGACTCACTTGAGCTAAACAAAAAGAAAATGCTCATAAATTCAAATGATTTTTTTTTTCCCTCAGGGCCTTGCCTCATCTTGGCTAGTAAAAGGATTCAACCAAAGTTAAAGCTGGCATAGTTTTTATATTGGCTAGTTTTGGCTTAGAAACCTGTGGGCCTGCTTGTGCCGGCTCATCAGGCACTTGTAAATGGATTTCATTTTGATCAAAGCAAGTGGAGCCAATGTTACTCTCTCAGCCTGCTGGAGAGGGACCCCTGAGGTGACGTCAGCTGAGGGAAGAGTCACTCACTACAGCCAACATGTCACAGAAGAACTTCAAAGCCAGATCCGTAGGCAACATTGGCTAGGAGCAGGGAACAGATCCAAGGGAAAACATGAGGCAGGCAGGCTTGGCTTCCTCAAGAAAATCTGTGTGAAGAGACAGGCAGGTAAGAAGAGCTTTAGAAAAAGCACTGGAAAATGGGAAGAAGGAATGGAATAAACTGCATGCCCAGAGCAACAAGTGGTCCCACGGTGCAGTTTTCTTAGGAAGTCTCTTACACAAGACACTATGTTTTTTAATACATTCATAAAGTAAAGTTCCTCTGAGAGTTAGTGGCTGTTTGTGATGTGTTTGAAGGAGCACACAAACCCACTGGACACTGGAGAAGCAATCAAAGGAGGTGAAGATCCAGGAGGCACACTGTGTAGACAAAGCACAGCAGCAGGAAGACTAAGCAAGGAAAGTGTTAAGCCATATTTTATACCTTTGATGCCTACACTGCTGGTTTTTGAGGATGGCTGTGATGGGACAATCTACCTGTGAGTCAAGAAGGCAAGAGATCCTTTCATGTAACCCTACATGGAGGAGGCTGGTGCAATATCTTGATAGCCACCAGAAGAAATGAGGTAGTAATCTGCCTCCCAGCCCAACGAGGCCAATGAAGGTGGTGTAAGGATGTCTGGTGAAAAGTGCTGCCGATGGATCACAACCTAAAAAGCTAAGTGATGTCTCACTTAAGGAAATACTCAGGATAACTACAGCTCTGCTAAAACACCATGAAAAGAACTGCGAGCACATGCAACTGTCATGAAAACTTCCAGTCCAGAGTTGAAAGAGAAAGAGAAAGTAGATTTCTCACAAGGATTTGCCATCTTCATAGGGAGGGAAGGAGGCAGAGGTGGCATACCCAGGTGTGGGAATTTGGTGTAGAAAACCACCAGCTTTTTGAGTGCAGAGAGGCAAAGATTTTTGAAGGTAGAATTTGAGCCGTGTAGGAAAAAATCAGATGGTGGAGCTTTTCCCCTAACTTACAGACACAACATGTGCTTCTAATACAGAAACTACAGCAGAAGCTAGAGTTACTGCAAGGCTGAGCATACTAATGAATCAAATTGTCTCTACACAACTTCAAAGGCTTTGTGAAGAAGCAGGAATAACCAGAAATGTGCCAGTAATGGCAAGGACAACGTGGCTGACACTGGGTGAAAGCCAGCGAGGGTCTTTTAGTCGACAGAGAGGTGTAGAGTGCATGGAAAAGGCTGAGAAAAAAATAATCTGGTGGGGATGTGCATCAGAAAAAAAGGAGTAGCAGCAGCCTCAAGTTTGGTGAGAAAAAAAAAAAAAGCAGAATGGGCTGGGTGGAAAAAAGGGCTCAGCAGTGCTCAGTGATAAAAATTGAGGACGAAGTAAAAAGCATTTCAAACAGTAGCAAGGAGAGGAAAATAATAGACAGGGTTACAAATGCAGACGACTATAATCAAACTTCAACTTGGAAGCATGAAAGGAGAAATATGATCTAGGATGCTATGAGAAAAATAATTTAAAGCAAAATATTCTGGGGTGGGGGAGAGATCCAAGCAAGGTCCAGAATTGCTGTTTATGAGTGAATGGAGAGGTGGGAACAGCTTGTCTTTAAGCAGGAGTCTGAGAGGAAAAGTATCTACCTCTCTTCCTTGCGCCACCACATTGTTTCTTGATCGACTCCTTTGAAAAAACCTTCTGTGCTTTAAGCACTCTGCCCCTGAGTTGAGGATTTCCCATCTCACACACACATGCTTGTAAGATGTTCAGCTGTGACTGTGGCACCCCATGGTGCTGCAAGGCATCACACACCATTTCGGTGAGCTGTCTCCTTTCAGGGGCTGCGTTGACAATTGGACTCAATGATCTTAGAGATCTTTTCCAATCAAAACAATTCTATGATTCTATGATACTATGATTTGAGGAAGATCAAACCAAACACAGATGGTAGAATTGGAGTGGGGGACTGAAGTAATAAGTGAACTGGTGCATCTCCACTGTCTGTCTTTATCTGAAGGGATAGAACTTGACTCTATTCTGCTCCTGTTTGCATCTAGAGAGGCCTGAAAGTGGTGTTCTGAGGGAAGAAGAGAGGTGAGACAAGGAGTTCAGAGTCCCAAAATGCCTCCAGAACCACTTGGGTGAGTGAAGCCTAGAGGCATGCTTTTATTTGCTCCTCAGTGGAGAAATTCAAAAGTACTTTGCTCTGGTCTATATTGGCTAAGGTGTCTATCTACCTTCAGAAAGGCACAGGCCTTTTCAAAAGTAACTTAGTCACTTAATCCTGGTGACTTCCAGTAAGACCTGGGCTCTTAGGGACTTCCTAAAGTGTGGCTTACTGCCCATGTTTGCTAAAGATGGTTTCTATCTCTGGCAGGATTTAGATGCCAGTTTTTGTGTGGACTGTCACTGCACTGTATAAGAGACACAGCAAAACGTCTTTGGAAATTTGAACTGAAAAGTTTAACAGTGGGACAGTCCTCAAAGCATACTGAGAGCACTCCTAGCTTAAATATAGTGTCTCTGGTTGAGCTAAAGTCTGTGAGGAAATAGTGTTGCAGTTGAGAAGAGCTGAGCTGATTGTTCTAGGAAATGTTTCTCTGGTTCAACATAAAAAATACTCATTTTCCAGAGTTTGGGGAGTTTGGTTGGTGGCCATCTGATTTCTCAGCTTGTTCCCATGACTAAGTTGAGGGTAAGAGCAGGAGAGCATTTTCTTTGAAGTGCAATTACAGCTTCTCAAGCAAAGCTGACCTCCTCGAGGTAAAAAAGTGCTCGGTGGGGTAAGCTGGAAGCCAATACTCAGTTGATGCATCTTGCTGAGTTCTTCTGAGCGAGGTTTCCCTTTGATGGCTGCAAATCCCTGCAGCTCTTTCAGTGAGCCCCTTAAACGAGCCACAGAAAATGACCATTAGCGTCACACCGTGGTGCAGGATGCTCCAAATCAATGGGCTGTCAGAGTTTCCCATCTAAAAGCAGTGCATGGACCTGACCTGATCCCACTGCAAACCCACGAGGCCATCATGGAGCAGCTGGCGGCCAGTCCATGATGCGGAGCTGCCCTCACTGTGGCTGCGGAGGAGGCAATGCTGCTGCTGCCATGTGGGAGGCCCAGGGCACGGGAGGCAGCTCCTGGGGCTGGGGCCCCTCAGAGGGGACGCTCGTTCTGCTCAGAGCGAAGTGCAGCTTTCACCGCCTCCTCTCCAACCCCCCTTCCTCCTCCCCTTCCTTTTTTTTTTTTTTTTTTTTTTTTTTTTTTTGCCCTCTTTGCTTCTCACAGCTGCTGCCTTGGGGAGTCAGCCTTGATACGGGAGGAGGCCGCCTTCCCCTGTGAAGCTCAAAGGGTGGGGGCAGCTGCCCCTGCTCCAAATCCACAAGTGGGGGAGATGAAGAGGGGACAATAAAGTTGGGGGCCCCAGAACAGGCAGAGGATGAGCACATTCATCCTTGGAGGTGAATCCCAGCTCTGTGGTTTGGGGCTGGTGTGGCTTGTATTGCATTGCTATAACTGGGAAGGCAGAGGAAAAGGAGGATGCCGGCATTTGGGTGCCTCCCCTCCAAGGGAAGTTTGAAAAACGGTTAACAAGTAGGTTTTGTTCCTACATTGTCCTCAGACCAGTCTTTTGTGCACACATGCACACACACACACCCACACACCTACCCACACTGATTTTCCTCATGGACATCACAGCTGGCCAAAAATTATCCAAGAGGTCACAGAAACAGAGAGAAGTGTACACCCATATATTCACCTATAACACCCTGAGGAAGAGAACAGCCACCCATCCCAGCTGCCAGACCTGCTGCTGTAGCAGGTACCCTCTGCTCACCTGCACTCACAGCTGCCCAGTCACATCCAAAGTGCTTGGAGATGACCCACTTGTGCCCTAATAAAACACTTCAAAGTGAAGGAGCAAAAGCAACCTGAATCTCTTGAAGCACCTATTCCCCCGCCCCCTCTTTGGTTTTGTTTTTGTTGTTGTTGTTTTTCTTTCTGGGAGAATTGTTGTGCAGGTGGAAGAGAGAGATCATGTTTAAATAGCTCTGCAGATCCATTTAGGAAAGTCAAGATGCAATTGTTGGAAAGTCTAGGATGATGCTCCCACAGATGCAGACAGCGTAGGTGGATTTTGCTGTCCTGCGAGGAAGTGGATGGAGGGAGCTCTGGGCAGCTGGTAACTCTTGGAGCAAGGGGTTGCAGATACCCCGACACTGTCCCTTATCTCCTCAGCCCCAAACCCTCCCAGGCACAGCTTCAGGGGCCTGAAGGGGAGGGGTGGAAGCAGGATCTGGCAGGGCTGGGCTGAGCTGAGAGTCCTGTGAGCGCCCAGAGCTGCCCCAAACCCCTGTCCGACTCGCACCGCTCCGACGGGCACTGAGTTGTACTCCTGCTTTTCCTTTATCTTTTTAGTTTCTAAAGCGTAAATGATTTAGACCCAAAATTATTTAGATTGTATCGTTTGCGGAAATACATCTGTCGTGCTTGAATGGCAAACCCGAGCCTTCCGAGAGTCCCCAGGTTTCCTTCCCATCCCACTGTGCTTCCCAGCCCCAGCTCCCCGCTCGAGTTCGCGCCGATCCTCTGCAAGCTGGCATCAGAGGGAAGCCGAAAGAATTCTGTAATGGGCTCATTAGCCGGGTTGAACACAGGCTTAGGTAATAGGGATGGAGCAATACTGAGAATTAGTTTGGAGGGAAACATCAAATGAAAAGGCTCTGACAAAACTCCACTTGGCTCTAGCTCAGCCGAAGTGCCGTCAGATACCAAGATTCAGTTTCCTGTGGCTTCAGTTGGGATTTTATTTCGGTCGCTCTCAAATTTGTTCCTCGTACTATGTCACAAGTACTTTCAGGCTCGTTTTAAAGGGCAAGAGATTTCGTTCAATATTTTAGGAGAGGGACTTTCAATTTTTTTTTATACCGGGGCACAGGATCGTTTAATTTCTGTTTTGACTCTGAGAAAAGCATCCGTAATCCCTTGCTGATTAAAAAAGAATAATCAGGCAGGTTCTTGTTTTCCTTCAAAGACAGATTTCACTCGCACAGACGAACTCGGAGCTGAATTTAGCCCAGTGGGAAGGTCTCCAGAATGGAAAAAAAAAAAAAAAAAAAAAAGGTACCGAATATTTTAGGCTAATGTCACCCTCTGTTGAACTCTGGCAAGTGGCTCTGAAGTCAAGGAGCTGTCGGAGCTGGACTGCTATAAGTAGTAGGAGAGGGGTCCGCTTCTACCTTCATTTAATGTTCTGTTAAAACCCTTCGTAAGTGTCTCTGGCTTTATAGACTACGGACGTGGATTGACAATAGGCGCTTACAGTCCTTGCTTTTAAAAACTCCTTGACGCTTACGCTGACCACTAGATAATCATCTGCATGTAGAGTCGGCTACTGACACTAAATACCACAAAAGCTTTGCGTTTCACAGCCCCTCTGCGCCTCTCGCCTCGCAAAAGGGTGTGCTGTTTTGGGGTTTTGGGGTTGTTTTAAGGTGGATTTGTTTGTTGTTGTTGGTTGGTTTATTTTTTCTTTTCTTTTTTAGCAAAACCAAAAAATACTTCTTTTGGTTTTTTTGGCGTCTCTTCTCCTTGACCTTTTTTTTCCCCGTTTGTGGAGGAGGAAAGCATCCCAGGCGCCGCTCAGCAGGTAGCCAAACAGGCAAGGAGAAGGGAGAGGGGAATTACCCAGCTTGGCTGTATCCGCCTGGGAGCATTCTAGGCTCGGCCACAGGCAAAACGCAACGTGTGTGTTTCGGCTAAACCGAGACTAACGCTATACTGGTGTAAACCACCCTCACCTCTTCCCCCCCCCTCCTCCTCCTGCTGAACCACCAAAGAGGGGCTGCTGTGGAGGCATCAAACCGATCTCCTTCACTGCCCTCCGAGACCATCCTCGGGAACGAGAGCGTTCCCTCTGCCCCACGGCTGCAGCCGGTGGGAGAAGTTTTTTAACCATTTACAAATATTTACCCCCTTCTTTTTAATTATTTTCCCCGACGCATATTTAGCTCATGCCCAACTGTCTCCCGCGGGTAAACTTGGTTTCATCTTTACCATATATCCCCCACTGCGTTAAGGAACGCAACAGATTTCTCCATACTCCGGACTCAAACCCGACGCGCTTACAAGTGGAGTATTTTATACAATTATACAAGCGTATCCGAATGAAATAAAACTCTGTGTCTGTGGCTTTTCACTCCGGGGTCGCTTTTGTTCTCCTGCCGACAAATGCGGCGCCTCTGGCCCCCTCCAAACTGCCAAAAATGAGACTTTTCTCCGGAGAAAGTTTGTTGTTTCTGACTGCAGTTCCCGTGTCTCCCAGTAGGCGGCACAAGAGCTCAATCCTTCGGGCGACCACAGGCGAGCAGCTCCTCTCTTTAATTAAGCGGCCAGAGTTTCACCAGCTATTTTTTAAATTATTATTAATATTAATAATAATACGTATAATAAAATCAATAGTCAAGGAAAGGGCATAGGCAGGGAGTAAAGAAAGGTGGCAGACGGCCGGCCGCTAGGTGCACTGTACACACCGGTGCGAAGCAGCACTTCCCAATTAACACAAACTTGTATACGGGATGAACAAAAAATTAACGCACACCCCCCCCAGACCAACCCAAATGCTGTCGTGCTACCGGGCTCTGGAGTTATTCTGGGGGGGTTAGGCCGAAATACTCTAATCATAGCACGAAATAGGAAGGCGTCAGCGAGCAGGGGCACGGGGCGGCTTTGCTCTGCCTGGCCCCGACTACCCCGAGGTGCCGTTGCAGGGTGAACCTGCAGCCCCCCGCAGCTTTTTGTCTCTGAAAGGCTCTTTTTGTGTGCGTGTGCCTTCTCTCCATTCGCCGGCACCGCTGCCAGAGAACGTGAAGTGACAAAAATCCCGGCCAGTAACTCATTTCCCACTTAATTTTATTAAAAAACCCAAAAAACTATAGCGCTACTTAGAAAGTTTTAAGGCAAACGTAAATTTTATTGGAAATGTTTTATGAAGCCCTCCATTTAATTACTAAAAGACAAACACACACACCTCCCCATAACTTCTGCAGAGGTCGGGGAGGGGGAACGAGCAGTCACCCGCTCGCCACTGCGGGCCGCTCCCGCGGGCTGCCGGGACTCCGATCCCGCTTCTCCCGGTTCCCCCGGGCTGCCGGCGGACATCCAGGGCCTGAGACGTTATGCTGGGATGGCACAAACTGACCACCGGCCGGATCAGCCATTCATTGTTTTGAGAGTCGGGAACTAGTAAACAGACCTCGAAAACTCCCGGCGCTGCGCTTCATCTGCTTACTTAAATCCCCTCCAGTTAACCTCCTTTTATTATCACTTTTCCCCCAGCCTTGGGTCTGCCCTTTAATATGTCTTTAAATACGGCTGGTTTTGGTTTTGGTTGTTGGTTTTTTTCCTCCCCTGTCCCTCTTTCAACTGTTTCATCACGCTATGACTTTTCGGATATCTCCGCACGTATCTCTTCTTCCCCCTCTCTCCCCCTTATCTGAAGCATTCCTGGATTATCTCTCGGTCTCCTTTCAAACGCTTTCTTCTGCGGTTTCTTGTTTGTCTCTTCTGCTTGTTCCTATTTCAGTTTTCAAATTTCAATATTAATGGTGAAAGAGCGCACTCGGATGCTAATTTACACACACAGAGCCCCCCTCCTCTCCTCCCTCCCCACAAATCCCTGCTAGGAAAGCGGCAGGGAAGCCAGCTAGAAAACATTGGATTGTTCTTAGGTATGACTAATTCTTTCCTTAAGCTGGGAAATTCAGCCTGATTAAAAGCCTCATTTATTATCCGATAAGCAAATGGACCCAGATTCCACCTCGTGGAGGAGGCTCCCTTGCTCCCCAGACGCGCTTTTTTTTTTTTTTTTTTTTTTTCCCCTTCCCCCCCTCCCCAGCTCCGTGGACCCCTCCTCGAAAGGCCCATTTCCAGCCGGGACGAGAGTGCTCGGGGTTCTTGGGGAGGACGGGGACCGCGCAGCAGAGCGCAACTTCCGTGCTCCGCTGAGAGGCCGCTGCCCTGCCCCGCAAACAACCTCTTCGCTTCTTCTTTTACCTTGCCTCTATTCCCCCCACACGCACCTCTTCTCTCGCTTTTTCCACCGTGCCCTGGGCAAGTGGCACTACATCCTTGCAAAAACAGAAAGTTTGGGGCAAAAATAATAAGAAGAAAAGAACCATTTTGGCTCCAAAAGGCAGAGTGGGGAGAGATGCCGCGCAGGGTCGGTGCAGCCGCAGCGGGAGTTCAGCGAGACAGCGCGGAACTGTCCATTTGCTTCCCCCACACTCCTCCTTTTTAATAGGTGATTAATTAGTGCCTGGAATACTTTATTTTATTATTGTTTAATTTATTTTTTTTTTCCTTTATGGCCGGTGTATCGGAGGCGGAGAAGTGCGCAGCAAGCCCTCAGACTAATAACTGTTTGCTAATTGTAAATCCCTTATCCAGAATGAGGTTTGGGCAAACAATTTGTCCGGCTGTAGTGACGCCGTAAAAGTGTTTTAAGCCAGTTTGCGCCGAAATAATCTCCTAAAGGGCCTGGTGGAGACGTTCAAAATGGGGTTATTGTGGGATTTTTTTTTTTTCATCATTCCTTTTTAGAAGGGGAAAGAAAAAGGGATGGGGAGACGGGGAGAAGGCATCTCGGGGGAGTTGAGATGCAGCCTCCTCTTGCTAGGGATCTGTGAGGCTGGGAATCGTTACCGAGCGCCGTTCCCCCGGTAAATGGGTAGAGGGATCTTACCTCACTGCCATGGGTCGGCTCCCACCATGGGGCGGGGGTGTTAGTGTATGAAAATGGCTCTTACCTGAGAGGTCTTTATTTCCCTCGCCGGGATAAAAGGCTGGTCCTACTGGAAAGGGGAAGGGGGGTTCGAAACGGGTTTCCCCGAAGTTTAAGACGTGGCGGCGGGGGCCAACCCCGGTACCCGGGTAGCGCACCAGCATCAGCCCTATCCTGGGGGGGGTGGGGGGTGGGGGGGGGGTGTTTACTGGAGGACACCGCCCCCTTCCCCATCATCTCTCACTGCTGTGTATGTGTATGTTCTCCCTCTTCCTCCCATCATTTCCCCGGGAGGGGGGGGACGGACGACGACGCAGTAGATGCGATAGGGTTGGGGTCTGCAGGTAACGGCGGGGTGGTGGGGGTTAAGGGTTTGGTTCTCCGCTGCCAAACCGTCGGGGGACTAAGGGATGGCTGTGCTTTTAGCTGCTGGGATGAGGGGTA
>WBNM01016932.1:13627-24791 GCA_013399055.1 Ramphastos sulfuratus | reverse complement strand
TGCCTTTGGATGCCTCTCCCCACAGGAGTAAGGGCCAATGGACGCAAGCTGGAGCATAGGAGGTTCCACGTGAACGTAAGGAAAAATTTTCCCTGTGAGGGTGACAGATCACTGAAAAGGCTGCCCAGAGAGGTTGTGGAGCCTCCTTCTCTGAAGACAGCCAAAACCCACCTGGACATGTTCCTGTATGACCTGCTGTAGGTGATCCTACTCTGGCAGAAGGGTGGGACTGGATGATCTTTCGAGGTCCATTGGGACCTCTCTCTCTCCAGAGAGACTCAACCACCTCTCTGGGCAGTAATTAGAAGGGAGTTTAAAAAAGAGCAATCAGCACACTTTCATGAGGATCATAAGGTCTCCCAGCACTGTTCCTCTTTGGTCACGGTGCAGAAATTGTTAGACAATGTTTACTATGGTGGCTATTTTTACATGCACACCCTCCAGAAAACAGATTCTAGATAGAAATTTCAGGTAAGCCAATGAAAACATCACCAACCTCCTGCTACCATGCAATAAAACTGATTTAATAAGGAAAGAGTAAACCACTACCACTCCAAATCAAATCTTGAACTGGACATTTAATTAAGTGAAATTAGGAGCCAGATGTAAAACGAACCACCAGCAGCAGCCTAAAGTAACAGAGTTTTTCATCATTTTAAAGCAAAGGCATTATTATGTTTTGCAGGAATTTGAAAATCCCAAGAACTGCTCACCATGTTTAACCTCAAAGGTGGGGTGGCAGAGAAAGGACAGAAGTAATCCTGATTCAGTGTTTGTGTAGGTGGTAGCACACACCTGACGGCTGGACAACATTGTCAGAGTAATTAATATACACTGGCAATATGGGCTGGAAAAATATCACTAGCTCTGTAGAATTCCTCCTCCCCTTAAAAAGTTGAATAATTGAGGGGATAAAAATTTGAAGTCCTTAAAAATAAATTAAAAAATTATAATAATTCAAAAAACACCTCCTACACAGAAACAAAAACTCCCAAGCTAACAAAAAAGTCCAACAAAAACCAACCAAAATCCTACGAAGAAGCAAAACTTATATTGAGCACTACTAAAACACCTGACAACCAACCAGCCACAACATGTTTTATCCACAGCACAAGTCTTCTACCTCAAATTTTGAGGTATTTATTAATGAGGATTGTTTGACTGTTCAGTGTCATAAAAACCATTTCAAGTCAGTTAAGCTAATGACAAGCATTTTTATCCAGAATCACAATGGAGAAGTGTCAGCTTGCGTACTGGAAAAAACAAGACCCTGTTACAGAAGTGCTCTGCACAAAGACAGAGGGTTTGAGTATTTTATTTGTCCATTTAAAATTATTATTTATAATCAACAACATAAATCCACCCCTCTGTAAAAGACCTGACAGCTTGTTATTGCCAAAGATATTACAGCCTGCTGAAGGGTGAAAAATTACAGACATATAAAGATGAATAATATCACCATTAAATCACTTATTCAGTTCATAACAGTTTAATCCTCTAACATTATAAATTAAGATCAGGAAAAAAAAATAAAATCAACACTTTCAGTGATAAAATATAAGTGTGCTTAGTATGCAATGTTTAGTGCATTAAATGTAAAAAAAAGGGACAGCTCCTTTGGACTTAACTCCATCATTGCTGATCTCTCTTACACGAACACTGCTTGGAGACACATAAGCTACCAAGCAGTAGGGAAACCATCACAACTGAAATAAGTTTATTCTGTGAGATACATCTCTTATACTTGTATTACCAGTGACATCCCATCTGAAACCAAACAAGTAATAAACAGATTTGCATCCAAACTTCAACCATCCGATGGAACTGAAGTGGGAAAATGGCTTTCACTTTTCACTCAGTTAAGTGAAAAGCCATTTGGAAGCCTTCTATAAGGGTTTTGTGGTTTGGATCATTTTCCAAAGTTCCTAGCATGTACCATTCTTATGAATGACTCATAATCAGTTCATAGCAGTATAATAGTGAAAAGATAAAAGTGTTCTTACATATTAGAGATGGACTTTTGAGATCTCTGCTCCAAAAGCTAATTTGGAAGACAAACCTTTATACACAATTTCAAGTAATGATTCATATTACATTAACTCTTTATTAAGTGACAACTTTAAAGACCAAAGTTAACAGGTACTGGAATCAGTCTACAAAATAAAGTGGATTGGAATAATAATCCATAAAAATCAAAGTATATTGAAAATCTATTAAGATATTGCCTACTGCAGATACAGCTATTAGTGCCCTATCAATTCTGTGGAACTTCTTAGTTGTCCGTTAAATAGAATGAGTTTGAAAAGCAGATGGACACAGGAGGCATGTTTTATGGCAACAGACATCTTCGTTCACCAACAGCAAACAAGACAAACTCAGAAGTCAGTTGCATGGCTTGGAGTGTGTGTGATGAAAACATCATTCAGTACCTCATGACATTCTCAATTTTATTTTGTAGCACAGTCACTTGTTAAAAAACACAAGGCTCTGAAATACCCTCTGCACTTCAAGCTGTGATGCCTAAGAAAATTTAGAAACAGAGAGCAGTGTGCCAATACTACTGCCCAGCACTCTGAACAATTCTGAATCCACCTGCTGCCACTTACCTATGAATAGATACAATCTCTTAGGGGTAAAGAGGATTTTCTTTTATACCAAGATGTGATAATATCTGTGCTACACTACTATATATATTTCTTCTTCTGCTCTAAGTTTTACGTGAGAGATCACTGCCCACGTTTCCAGGAACAAAGGCCTGTATTTCCACATATGACCTGATGTGAGAATAAGCAGTCTGTTTGCCACCATCCATGATGCAAAGTTTTGATTCTTTGCACCATGAGGAAAAAAAGCAAAATAAAAAGACAGACACACACAAAACAACAAGAACCAAACAAAATTAAAACACACCCACACACAGCTACAATTAACAAACTGCAAATTATGTTCTCTTTTAATCCATTTCAACTCTTTCATTGGAAAGAAGAGGTAGTTTAGGAGTAAAGCACATCCTGGACTGTCTGATCAGCCATAAAGCACATTTCCATTCCACTGAAAATAAGAACTATTTTAAGGCTGTTAATGAAAACTGCAAAAAGTAATGAAGTGCACTTGGAATATCTGTAATGTCTAGCCTCAGACTGCAGCAGAAAAAAAAAATCAGACATCTTTTTCACTATAGAAAAAGTAGGTACTTCATCCAAATGAAATCTGAATGACAGACACACAGAAGTATGGAGCCACTGGCTCAAGGCTTACTGGCATTTAATTCTCTCTTTCAGAGTGAAAGGAATGGACACAGTCATGTAGTGATAAAAATACAGCTTGAGATGCCTCTGTCTTCTGTTAACTTCTGAAAGTTGGATGTTAGAAGTGAGCTGGGAAGTTAAGACACTGTTATTAAAATGCATTTCAAATCCATGGGCTTGTTTTCATCATTACCTTGAGTGAAAATTTAACCCCAAAAAAATATAATGGCAAAAACTTCCCAGTAACCAGGGGATAAAATTACAGTCGTGTTGATACTTAGTCAAGTACACCTTTAACAAGTAACAAGGGCAGACTTCAGATTCTGTGACATCAGATCAGTCTCAGCATGGCACTGAGCTGTCCTCAGAATCTGAGCTGGCTATTATTCCAAGACAAGAACCATGGTCACCAAATGCAGAAGCCACCTCAGCTAGCTTCAACATGGAAGTTGTCAAACTGTGCAAACTCAAACGAGCGAGTTCCAATAGCAGCCCAGCCGTTAGTTGGCTTAGAAACGGTGACATTCTCCCACAGTGGATAACCATTTAACTGGCCTGAGGCAGAAGTGCCCTGCAAAAAAAAAAAAAAAAAAGGAGTTAGCTTTGCATCCAGTGATTGTATAGGCACTGAGTCTACTCACATGGGAGAAAAGACAAGGTAGAAAGATGTCGGTTTTCAACTACATTTCACACACTTTCCATGCAGAGGAGCTTTTAAATACTGCATAAAATCCTCCAGTGTCTATTAGCTCTCTGAAACAGTTAATGTACAGAAGAGTCATCTTCCTCTAACTCACAGCTTTGTAAACTCACAAAATCTGAAAGGTTTTACAGCAACACTATGCCCATGCTTCTTTAGTACAGGATAGAAGGATGGCAGCTCACCTGAGTTCCCCCAGTCCTTAACTAGCTCCACATACAAGCCCTCAGCATGTAAAACAAGGCTAGGCCTAGTAGTTTACTGACAAACTTCAGAATAGAAAGTCAGCTCATGATCTTTTCATTAGATCAAAGATTTGCCTCTCTAGCCTTCCTGTCCCCAGCTTTCAGCTCACCTTCCCAGTTAGTTTTTTATAGCCTCTCTAGTTGTGTGTCCTTACCTGAATGTTCAGAGTAAGTGTGTGCCACGCATTATCCCGGACACCAGAAAGTCCTTTCATTAATATTTCTTCTCCAGCTGCAAAACATGCTTAGGGTTAGGAAATTTTACTTCACCCTTTTGTTGAAACTAAGGAATAACAAGCCAGCAAAAGGAAAACAATGCCTATTTTTCAGAAATGTTCAGGACTGACATCTCACCAATTTTAACTGTAGCATGGCAGGCCTAATGTGCACACCTGGACTCCACATTATCAGCACATTGTCCTGTTCTCCCAGGACTCTTTTTCCACTGAAACCTCCAATACTTTTGAGAATTTGGCCTGAGATACAGAATCCCTCTACTGAGAGTGTGGGTTTATGAAGCATGACAGTAGCTACTGCTCTGCTTGTTCTACAGAGCTCCTTCTTTAAAGCACCTTCTTTATATCAGAAGGTTTGAGGAGTTGCCACATCACTTTGCTTGTAGCTAGTCAAAATTTAAGCTAAGCAAATCCAAGTGTGACTAACACATGTATGGAAGACGTGGGGGGAAAAAAAAGTAAGTAGAATCTTCAGTTATTCAGTAGACAGTTTTAGCTGAAAGTTAATTTAACATTCAAACTATCTTTGAGAAAAATATACACAACATTGAAAACAGTTGCACACAGAAGTTATTATATTGTGTAACAAGTGTCTTAGACTGAAATTATGAAATGTGTTGAAAACCTGGTTAATCAAAAAACTCTCATTTCATCTAGGAAAAAAACCTTTTCAACAGCCTGAGAAACTAATCAGAAAATGCTGCTATAGTTTATTAAAATAAATGCCTGAGTCAATCCTGAACATGAGTACATTTTCACATAAAGCTGAAACTTAAGTGGTTACAAAATTGACAGGGTAAAGTTTCCTCAGGGAGCACCACTATGTTAATCATAGAGTCATAGAATGGTAGGGTTGGAAGGAACCTCAAGGATCATCTAGTTCCAACCCCCTGCCATAGGCAGGGACACCTCCCACTAGTACAGGTCACTCAAGGCTTCGTCCAACCTGGCCTTGAACACCTCCAGGGAGGGAGCTGTCTTTTTACATCAGCTATCCAGGCTAAAAATGAAACAAAACCAAAACAAGACAGACAAACAACCCCCCAAAATTAGGGGAACTGAGAAGCTACAGCTACCAAACAAAAAAAAAAAGAGACTACTTTTAAGATACAGTACAGTGTGGAACAGGTGATTATAGGCAGTTTTCATACCAGATACACTGTACTTATGGAAGTTGTAGTTGATTCACCAGAAACTACTTATGTTTTCATTTATACTCCTGAACTGTTAGGAAATAAATTTAAACAACACTATTGCCACTATTTGAAAGCAAATTAAAACCAGCTTTTAGCTACTGATGAGGTATTATGGGATGCACTCTTTCAAATGCTTACCAAGTGCTCTTTAGATGATCATACAAACATCAGCATCACAAGGAAGGCTGGGGAGGGACTATTGACAAGGTCTTGTAATGACAGGACAAGAGGCAATGGGTTTGAAGTGGCAGAGGGGAGATTGAAACTGGATGGTAGGAGGAAGTTGTTTGCAGTGAGGGTGGTGAGACACTGGCACATGTTACCCAGGGAGGTTGTGGAGCACAGAAGCACCCAACATGATCTTTGATCACGTTGGGTGCTTCTGTGCTCCACAACCTCCCTGGAGGTCTTCTGTGCTCCACAACCTCCCTGGAGGTGTTCAAGGCCAGGTTGGAGGAGGCCTTGAGTGACCTGTACTAGTGGGAGGTGTCCCTGCCTATGGCAGGGGGTTGGAACTGGATGATCTTTGAGGTCCCTTTCAACCTTACCATTCTATGATTCTAGTTAGTGTAAAGTAAGTTTTGTCAGCAGAAAAATAATATACCCCTAAAGCTGGTTATAAGCCAGTAACCTTTATATGCTGTCTTAAGATACAAAATGTAGTCACCAGCAGAGCACAATGGATTAAATTCATAGCCATGACAACTGAATTACAAAATCTGGATGCTAAGTCATTGTCATCAAGGTTACCCAAATTACATGTCCATATATCAGCATGCACTTTGGCAAAGAGCTGCTTACCTAGGTCAGCAGTGACTCTGTAGGTGCCATCTGCAAAAACCCAGAAGAAAACTCCTTGGGCACGTCGAATGTATATGCCACCATTGTTGACCCTTCCTGCAATAAAGACTCCCCCATCACGTGCATTTTCTATGTAGATGTCACATGTGACTGTCAAGTTTACCCTGTAAGAGAAGTTCAGCATTTCAACAACCAAGGAACTGATTTTTCTGAGCAGGTAGTAAGTAGAAGACATATGAGAGAACTCTCTATGTAGTACTGCAATCTTTGTGAGGAAAGATTTAGCAATCCTACAGGTACAAGACAGGCACGACTTGGCCAGACTGCTTGTTTTATACCTGTGAGTCCACAGATTTTCTTAGAAAATGCAGTTTCTCTCAGACACAAATAAAAACAAAAAACATTCACACAAAACAAAAAACCCACACACAAAACAAAAAAACCAAACCCCCCCCAAAAAAACCCAAAAACAAACAAAAAAAAAACCACCCCACAAACCAACACAAAACCCCAAACCTCACCAAACCAAACCAAACCCACACCAAAAAAAAAAAAAACCCCAACAAAACAAAACACCACCAAACCAAAAAAAAAAAACCTCACACAGAAAGGTTGCATTTTCACAAGAAAAACTCCTTTCAGGTGTGTAAAATGAAAAGTTGCTTTTAGGTAACTGAATTGACTCCAAGGTTCAAGGTCATAGCACCACATCTGCTAAAATTTGAGCTTCATTTCTCCAGGTTTTTTAATACAGGCCAAGTTTGAAGTAATGCAGACCCCTTACCCAAAAGCCAAAGCAAAAAACCTTTTTTAAACAAAATGTTCAAACAGGCTGAATTTATTTGATTTTCCTGAGGTGATAGTTCAGCTCAACAGTACCATGTTATACACATGGCAGCTGTAAAAGGAAAATAAAGCAAAGGAATACTAGAACAGTTGAATGGCACCCAGAAAGTTTACACAATTTTCCCTGCCCCCAAGTGGCACTACAAACCTCTTAACAATAAAAATTAAAAGCATTCTTTACCTGTACTAACATGTATTCAAATAAAAATCTACATATCCTGTCTGAAAGGACTTGCAATACAGATACAGCCACTAGGTGGCACATTAAGGAAGTTTCTAATTGTCTGTAATAATTCACAGAATGTGAAAAGGTTCCTTCAGACATCAGCTTACAATCCCAAGCACAACTCCAGGCTGGGTGGGGAATGGCTGAGAGCAGCCCTGAGGAAAGGGATGTGGGGATATGGAGTGATGAAAAGCTGCAGTGTGAGTGCAGCCCAGACAGCAGCCATGTGCTGGGCTGCAGCAAGAGCAGTGTGGGCAGCAGGGCAAGGGAAGGGATTCTGCTCCTTTACGCTGCTCTCCTCAAACCCCACCTGGAGTCCTGTGTGCAGTTCTGGAGCCCCCAGNCATTCTATGATTCTATAATGACATCATACAGAATACTTACTATGATACAAGAGCCACCTGGGAGTACACTCTAATGTAATGCTATCAGAAGAATCAGATTCTTTAATATATGTTTATTACATAAACACAATTTCTTTCTTGCCTCCCTGAGTATTAAACAGGAGACCTCCAATCACATCTTGCTTAAACCTTTATAAAGAGATTTGAAAGTAATGCAGAATAAATCAACAGTAATAATTTCAGGATACAGTTAGGTTCGATAAAGCCATCAGAGCAAAACACTAACAAATTCAGGAATAGAAACAAAAGAGCTTTCACAAGAACAAGATTAAGATCCAAACTAAAACCAGCTAAGTAATCCTGGAAGTTAATCCTAATAAATCACCACTGATGACTGAAGTGAAGTATCATTCCACAGAGAAATTCAGTGCAAGATTGGTTCAGTATTTCAATAGCATGCACTGATATCTGAAAACATCTACTTAGGACAAAATGAGCTTTAAAATGAGGATGAAGCAAAGAAATTAGAAGGCCTGAAATTCAGAATTATCAGCATTCACGTTACTGATTTGTAGCTTTTCATAAGCAGCTGCTTCTGAAAACAAGATTAAAATTATGAAAAAAATAACCTCCAAAACAAAATAACAGGAGGCTTTTAGGAATCTCATTACAGTAATGTAAGAATATATCCTGTGTAACTTAAGAGATCACTGAATGAGAGATATTCAGTGAGGACAACTTGATACAGGGAGAATGAGAGACTGGTTTACAGAGGACAGCAGAAGAAAATATCAAGCAACTGAAGAACAAACTCCAGCCACAAGATGGTGATACTCTTCCAGGCTTCAGAGCAAAGTGATTCAATCACTCATCCAGGACACAAATTAGTACCATGGAGCATGTGCTGAAAAAGCATTTAGGGGCTCAATGATCTATCTCATCAAACTGAAAAAAAACTGACAGAATAACTATTGTAAAAAACCTATCAAAAGAATTTAAGCCAGACCTCCAAACAGAAGAAAAAGGTTAAAGCAAAGCTTATGATTACTTAGCATTACTAAAACAATTAGTTCACAGGTTTTTCCCCAAATGCTTTTTAATTTCCAAATTACCATTATTGTAACTTTCAGAATTGTAATCATTACCATATTCTTATCAAATCAGTACATCTCAGTTATATTTACCCAGAAGCCGTTTAAGTAGCTATTCAAATTCACACAATTCTAGAACTCCTCAGAAGGTGGCAGTCTGCTACAAATAACTGAGTTAACTCCCAGACTAGTTCANTCCAACAGTTCCATGTCCTTCCTGTGCTGGGGGCTCCAGAACTGCACACAGTAGTTCATTGTAGGAGACTGATCAAATCATTAACACTCAAGCAAAGCAGCTCAAAATTAAGTAATTTAAGTAATTAAGTAATTTAAACTGGATTTTTTTGTTTGTTTGTTCCATTCTGAAACTTTTTTGCACATTTTTAAATAGGATTTTGACTTGGTCTTGACATTGGGGGGTTGCAGGAATTCCAAAACAGTGCAGCTGCATGCCAAGCTACCAAGAAGTATGATGGACTCTCCAACCTTGGACAGCTTTTAAGATTCATTGAGACAAAGCCACAGGTGGCATCTTAGGGCTGGCCACTGAGGCAGGGCTCAATGACTTTTGGAAATTCCTCTCAGTCATCATTTTTACAAGTGTACAGAGATTGAACGCAAAAGCCCTCTGAGAAAAACAGTCTGAGACAGATCAACTGCCCACAACTCACACTGAGATGAGAACATTTCCCCAGATGTCACCAGGAAATAGTATATACATACCACTTAAAGTTTCCTATGAGACTGATGGTCTGGTCTGCATCAGAAGCCCAAGTGATAGGTCGCTGAACCACCACCTGGCGGAGCGTGAACACATGGTCGCCAGGGTCAGAAGCATTTACAAAGTACTCAAATACACCTGTCTGATCTGCAAAATTTGGGGCTTCACTGAAAGGTGGATTACCTGTCCAGAAAATAAAACAACTATCAACACCAACACATCATTTTCTGAACACAAGAGTGCAAACAGAAAATGTCCTCAGAAAATATTCTCCAGGGTTTTGAATTACTCAAAGTACAGTCTCCAAAACTGAAGGTTTGGGAACTGGAAGGTGATTTGATTTTTGGGTTTAAGCAGACATCAGTTTTTTAAAAACAGATGAACAAGGTAAATTACCTTCTTTCCTAGCTTTCTTATGAAAACTAGTTCACTATAGTTATGAGCTATATAATCTGCAATAAGACCACTATGTCAATGTATTGAATTACATATACACTTGTATACTTCACTTGCAATAAGCTAAGTTGTTGGAGCAATAGCTATAAAAAAAAATAAAAACAAAGAACACATTCAGACCATGCCATGTCTCGTAAGTTAGGTGACCAACATGATTGTTATTGCCTTTCCACATTAAGATTGTACCTGTATGTGAATTTTTGGATAAGAAAATTACAACTTACGAATATTGAAATCATCCTTGTAATTTGAAGGAAAGGGCTGAGGTGGGGGAGGCTCTGGGCAACCACATTTCTTCCCTGTCCTGAGTGTGGTTAAAGTGTAGACTTCATCTACATTTAGATCTAAAGAAAAACTTCCCCTCCATACCTAGAATTAAAGAAAGCTCAAGGTGTAAAAGATGTAACAACTAAATAACACACAAGGTCCTGAATTAGAGATTCTCTAAAGTCCTGATTTCAGGCCAAAAAACTCTCTTGCCTCAACACTGTGCATCTCCAGGCTATTGTCGTGGTAGGCCTAAGCAGGCCAAATTAGGCTTGTACATGTCCTGGCTTGCCCAGGCATGTTTTTCTGCTCTCCCTCCTGTTTTGGGGAGACCAACCGTGGGAAAAGGGACAAAGAACCTGGAGCCACTAAGTCTGGGGTCTGTGGCCTGCCCAGCAACTGCGGTAAACAAGGTGCACACGGTTGCCTTGTGCAAGGCTGTGTTCTGCCCAAAAAAGGGTGGAGCAAGCCTATGGCTTCACCCAATATGGCCAAATCTTGGCTAACTGCATTTGATTGGCTATCTCGTGTCCAGAGGCCCATTAGTCTTCGGGCTGTACTGGATAAAAGGAGCAGGGAACACAGGGTGCGCGTTTTCGCCATTACAAGGTGTGTCTGCTTGCATCCTGCCTGCTGCCTCCACGCATTCAGCCTGCATAGCCGGCGTGACACCGTGCCGAGACTGCACATCCCAAGACGTCCTGCCTGCACCTGAAAGCCTTCTGCCCAGATGGAGGCCCTGGAGATGACACAGATCGTCCAGAAAGCCAGGAACAGGTCAGAGATC
>WBNM01016932.1:0-13450 GCA_013399055.1 Ramphastos sulfuratus | reverse complement strand
AAAAAAAAAAAAAAAAAACCAAACACCACACAACTTAGAACCAATGAAACATGAAAAAAAAACAAAACCAAATATTCATCTTGAAAAAATTATCAGTCCTCTATGGGTGTCTAATTTTTGTTATTTCAGAGCTATTTAGATGCTACCATTGGACACTACTATTCAATTTGACTATTACACACAGCTTACTGTTTTATAGGATCATAGGATCATAGAATGCTAAGGTTGGAAGGGACCTCAAAGATCATCTAGTTCTAACCCCCTCCCATAGGCAGGGATACCTCCCACTAGTACAGGTCACTCAAAGCCTCATCCAACCTGGCCTTGAACACCTCCAGGGAGGTGAATAACTATCAACCATTTAATGGAAAACATCAAAGAAACAGCACATATGCTTCTGCAGGCTGAATTTGTTGACATTGTTGTGCTACCTGTCCAAAATTATCTTTTGGGTTGTCATACCACCCAGTTCAATTTGAATGTCTGTCTGCACTTACTGATCTTGTATAGACCTCTGCTAATCAGAATCATAGAATGGTAAGGTTGGAAGGGACCTCAAAGATCATCCAGTTCCAACCCCCTGCCATAGGCAGGGACACGCCCCACTAGTAGAGGTCACTCAAGGTCCAATTCAACCTGGCCTTGAACACCTCCAGCTTATACATTAGTAAGTCATTGTTTTAACATGCAGTAAAACGGCTTATGAAGATTTTAGAAAGCACTGTGATCACACATGCAGTCTTCAGCATCTCTATTACCAACAACAGCATCCCTTCAGTACAAGCACTCTGCCTAGGAGTAACCAGGTTGAAATAATCACCTGCTAGTTTTGATTTAACCAGACCTGTAGTTTAGCTGCCAGTTCTTTGATACTCAATTCTGAGTAAAGTACTTCACTTACAAACTTTTGCAATACTATGGCACATCAACTACATTAGTTACATATTTTAGTCATACCCAGCACCTATAGTTATTTTTCAGTTTCTCAGGTGAATAACAAAGCAAGCAGTTCACAGTTTGGTTTGAGTAAGTAGTCTGATACTTCCCCCAGAATGAGCTGTATAGCACAAATGACACTCAACTACTTTTCCTAACCAATTAATTTTATTGACAGAAGCATTGTCAAACAATCTTCTCCTAAATGAAAACGAGCTAATGCCACCAAAAATTAAATTTCAAGTAAGTAAATACTTTGGACTTCCTAGAAGAAATTAACTAACAAAGATTCAATCCAGTTTACACTGTGAAAGCATTGTTCACATTTCAGAGGGAAATTTAGATTAAATTTTTAGATTAAAAAAAACAAACAACTGGGAGATCTTCAGAATGTCTCTTTGCAGGATAGAACAAAATAACTTAAGAGCATATGGTCAAGTGCAGTTCGGCTTCCTGAAAGGAGTTGCTAACAACTAGAAAGGTCATGGTCTTGATGGTCAGACAAAGACTATCAGTACATCAGAGTACCCACACTTGGAATAAACGCCAAAGAAAAATCCAGTTGCATTTCTGTGAAGTTTCTTCTTCAATATACAGATGATTAGACTAGGAGTTAGTAATTCTATGAATTCAGTTATGACATCTCATGGTAAAGGTAGAACTAGAATGCTTAAAACTTTGCTAGGTAAAAGCCTCTAGTATTGGAGGTAAAGAACTCCTATTTCTTGCTGACCTGTGATACTCTCTTGCGTGTATCTGATTACAGATAGCATCCATTTTACAAGACTGATGAAATGTAGTCAAGATCTACTTACAAATGACCCTTTGAGGTAGAAAGTTGCTCTCTGAGGTGTCACACTGAAATGAGGCAGGGGAGGTCTGATACACTGAGAGTGATTATGAGTCTGAAGAAAAAACCACATGAAACAGAACAGACATTACTGGAATGTACCACATACCAATGTTCATGAAAATGGAGATAAACTGAAATTACAAAAGCAACATAGGATCAATTTGCAACTACTTATTTCACTGTTATCTTACTGATAACTGCAATTATACTAGGTAAACATTTTATTTTGAATTCTGTTTTATAACACCCATGATTTAAATTTCCCCTGAGTGTGTCATCTAATTAAAGCTAATTTGTGATATAAGATGACATATACATTGGTCTCCAAGAAGATTCAATTAGCTATTCAAAGTTTAGACAGCAAAAAGGATCTCTAGTTGTCTCACTAACAAAGAGATAAGCATCAAAGAACATACTCACAGATACCAAACTACATAAATCAAAACAGGCTCTTCATAACAAAACACTATCTTTTCTAGTTCACTGGAACTGCTGATGCACACACCATAGTTTCAATGATGATGGTGAGGTTTCCTAGGCCATCTGTAAGAGCAACAAAACTGCCACCTCCTTTTAAGTGTCCATCCACTTGCAAGTATGACCAGCCTGGCTGAGTAAATTGTGTTGTATGTGCTTCAACAAAACAGGGAAAAAAAAAAAAAAAAAAAAAAGAGAAAGGATCAGAAGAAAATATTTGCCTTCAAAAATAATACCATTTGTATTATGATGTAAAATTTCTCTCATACATGCTTACACAATAAAAACTTGATTTCTGGAAGGAAATCATTTCCAAACCAAAATTTTATCAATATAAGAATAAAGACTAAAGGATTATACTAAGGCACAACTGAAAACATCAGCTCTGTGGCAAATGAAACAGTGGAAAGGATAGTGAATATTTAGACAGGAACAAAAAAATTACTACATGACTAGAAGGAAGTTCTTTGCAGTGAGGTTGGTGAGACACTGGCACAGGTTGCCCAGGGAGGTCTTCTGTGCTCCACAACCTCCCTGGAGGTGTTCAAGGCCAGGTTGGACAAGGCCTTGAATGACCTGTACTAGTGGGAGGTGTGCTTGCCTATGGGAGGGGGTTGCAACTGGATGATCTTTGAGGTCCCTTCCAACCTTACCATTCTATGATTCTATGACTAAGTCAAAAATGTACATGCAATATGAATATTCATTAAAGCCTAGATTTTTGCAAACTAAGGTTTTCAGCATATAAGGGAGAGAATCAGAGTATTACCTAGATTGAGCAACATGGAAACAGGAACTCCTCAGTTGTCCTGAACTTCTCATATTACAGTATGGTGAATTTTTCCTTTCTTTAATGCTTTTATGTATGCAGCTAACTAGCAGAGTAACATCTTGTTCCTCCTTTAGAGCATCATATAAGCTACTTTCTCTACTGAACTGTGCCAAAGACAGTACAATGTTACAAAACTACAGAACAGCCAGTGAACCCACCTATCTGTAGACACCATGTATAAATACCCACCCTTCCCTCCAGCATAAGGAATTGCTGACTTGTACAAGCTAAGAATCTCAAGCAGGACAAGAATACAGAGGCTGTTTGTTCTCTCATATTGACAGATATCAAGTGTCTAGTTAAAGATTAAAAATAGAAAAGGAAAAGGAACTAGAAAAGCACATTAACCTTTATGGGCGCTTTGGATCAAAGTATTTTAACAGTAACAGCTCTAAAACGAAGTAGTTTATTCATTTCTGCTCTTATCCAATGGCCAAGTATTAGGATTTCCCTTCCTATTAGATCTTTCTCAGTTCTCATTTCTATACCCCATCTGGAGTACTGTGTACAGTTCTGGAGCCCCCAGCACAAGAGGGACATGGAAGTGTTGGAACAGGT
Source organism: Ramphastos sulfuratus (assembly GCA_013399055.1). Lineage (NCBI taxonomy): Eukaryota > Metazoa > Chordata > Aves > Piciformes > Ramphastidae > Ramphastos > Ramphastos sulfuratus. Next base: position 9,794 of record WBNM01016932.1, on the reverse strand, counting down.
TACCCAGGGAGGTTGTGGATGGTCCCTCCCTGGAGGTGTTCAAGGTCCGGTTGGATGAGGCCTTGAGTGACCTGTACTAGTGGGAGGTGTCCCTGCCTATGGCAGGGGGTTGGAACTAGATGATCTTTGAGGTCCCTTCCAACCTTACCATTCTATGACTCTATGATTCTATTGAGAGGAGCTTTTTTTTCTTCCTCTTCTTTAAAGTATCCATAAAACTCTCCATAAATCTACTTTAATTTAGTTCTAAAAATAATGCACACAGAAACCACTGAACAAATAAAGGCCTTGGAAAATATAGTTATACTTTGTTAGCTGGACAAACCTTTACCTGTAATCCAAACAGGAGCTTCGACTTTGTAGTGGCCACTCCATGGCTCTTGCGCTGTCATTAATCCACACCGACCAAAGGGCAACTCCTCATAGTAACTAGCCACCAAATTCCATGCAATGGTTCTGGAAAAGAAAAACAGCTTGCTTTGTTCCATTTATATGGGTGGCATTAAATAAATGTCATACAAGAATTCCTCTCTTTTCTCCAGCATACAGTGAAACAAAATTTGGGGGGTGGGGGGAAAAGTCTTTCAAGCTAAACAGAAAGAAAAACAAAAAGAAAAACAACAGAAAAACGAATCAAAATACCACAGCTGAAGAAAATAAAACAAATCAACTTCCAGTGTCAAGAATTTCTAAAATAAATGATGATACATTCTCTGGATAGATCACCAAAAGAAGCTGCACATTAAGGAAAATATGTACTGACAGGCAAAGACTCCAGTTATTGTTTGGGGTTACTTTCCTGTTTTGAAGGGGAAAAAAAGACTAAATTATCAAGATTTACAGGGGGTTTTGGCATGTCAGATATCTTATTATGGTTAGTTAGTTGTTATGTTGGTATGTTATTGTTATGTTAGTTGTTGATGTTGGTAGAGGAGAGGTTTGGGGAAGCAGTTAAGTACGACTGAAAAAAAAAACCAACAAAAGTTAATTAATCTTTTATCCTTAAAAATTACACATAGGAAGCAATTGTAACCAGCTATCCTCCAAGAGCTGCTGCTATTTCACAAAGCTGTCCTGATACTGACATGGTTAACTACTTCAGATATTTTGATTTTTTTTTGCTGGGACTTTAAACTTAAGTTTGCCATTAAGTATGGGAGTACAGCTTAATAAAACAGTTCTGTAAAAAGTAAAAGCTGACATGCTGTTCTGCTATTGTATATCCACAAGTGCAAAGGCCTTAGATAAATGTGCAGTGCCATAGATAAATGCATTTCAAAAGATATTGTGAAATCCTACAAAAGGTGCTTATACAGTGAAACAACTTTTGGGATGTAAATGCAACGTGCTCACACTAAACTTGTTCTCTAGAGTTTCAAATTTAGAAAAGAAATACAAGGAATTCAAGTTCAAACAGAAAAAACTTAGCTGAAAGATAACCTACCTTTCATCAGGTAGGCTGTTTTCAATATAAAATCCAAGATAACTTCAATATTGGATACACAGACTTGAAACCACTCTACAACAGTTTCTGAATACAATATATAGATGTGGCTGTCAGGTTGCTAAGCAAATATATAATTAAAAAAGGACTAGTAAAAGCAAAAAAACAATGGGAAAAGACCCCAAAGTCGGGTATTAACATGAGAGTCAAGAGGCAACCAGAACAGACAAGAATTCATGTAGGAAATAATCATATTAGAAAAATTTTAGCTTGCAGAGGAGATAGAAGATTCATAGAAACCAGGTGGCTCTAGAAACTTCCCTTTACCAGTATCTAAGAGATGTTTCAAGCATCTCAGACAAAAAGATTTATCTGTATTTTTCCAAAATTAAGTTACATAAAATCTAAAAGGTTTGAATGATTTTGCTTGCATCTTGATGTTATTTTCCTTAACTGCACTTTATTTATTTTTCAAATTAGTAGTCAGCACACCAGAAGCATCCAAGTACGTTTTCTATTCTCTTCTAAAACTGCAAACTGTATAATTTCACAGTAAATAAAACAGCTTTATTCCTGCTTTAAGCTTGGAAAGAAAACATGTGGGAAACAGCAAACATATTAAAAGACTGCAGCATGTTTTAGAATGGCGCCAAGAAAGAAGTTGCATGGAAAAACTAGATAATTACTGATACCTACTGCTTTTAACTGAAGACAAACAACCTGATAAAGACCTTAAGAAAAATACAGATTAATACAGCTTCATTTTTCCTCCAAGGTTTTTCATGTTGTCCCTCTTAAGAACTTTCTCTTTTTAACCAGTATCATCAAAAGCATCTGAAGTCAGGCACTGTTGAACAGCAGCTCAAGAATACATCTAAACTTACTGGACTACCAAGCCCAAAAGAGGTAGGGACAGCAGACTTCATTCCTTAACATATTTTAATTCAGATTGTCAGTGCAGAGAGTTTCAGTTTCCCTGCTATGTCACTACAGCAGAGGTCTGTGGTTCTATAGTACTTTCAACAATCCTTGTACAGGAAGTTGTGAAAGTGAGCAGAGCACACCACTTACGAAGTCATGTTTCCATTCACGTAATTTTGGTTCAGGATCCGAGCCCAGCAGCCTGCACCTACTTCATCATTGAAAGTACTGTAATCTTCTGAAGCCCACAGTTTCTTCTTAGTTAATATGGCATTTGGCACTGTTTTTGTTCCAGGATAGTGAGCCCTACATGACATTTTAAAGAGAAAGAGCACTTAGCACAAAAATATCAGAGCCTGTAAGTACATACAACAGCATTTTTTTTACCTCATCTAAAATAAAAAAAAAAAAAAAAACAAAACAAAACACCTTTCTTTGAAATAATACTAATGAAAGCGAAGAAAATGGAATGAGAAAGAGATAAAAATCTGTAATTCATTGTATTTTCATCAGTAGAAGATTATTTCAATACGTGCCAGCATGTAAGTAAACATAATTTATGTTGTACAGCTTCTGCAACTTGCTGAAACTAAGCTTTATCTTTAAATTCAGCTTGAAGATTTTCATAACTGTAATGTGCTAAACAGAGGAATGTATGGTACCTTGTACTATGTGTCATGGTAGGCCTNAATCAGATGTCTCAGTGGCTGACACAACAGTACCAGAATTCCCTGAAAGCATTTGGGTACTGTCTGAAGCTGTAGCCAGCCCTGCCAGACAGGAGATCATTTTGCGAGTGAATACCTAAAGCCTCTTGTCATTCACCATTGCCTTCTGCCATGAGCAGAAAGGAGCTCCTTGAGTCCATCTAGTGGGCAAGCGGAGTATTGACCGCAAGCGGTACACTGACCGCAGCAATCTTCTCTGCCAGTTCAATCAAGTTAATCTCTTGAGTTCAATTAATGTTCTATTATTACTAGTTATTGCTAGATCCTGTGTTATTGCCTGCATAATGTTTCCATGACCATGCAAAGAACCAAGTACTATTAAGATTAGTGATCAGGGTGGTGAGAGTTCTGAATATGGAATATTAACAAACAATATTAATCTTTGAAAATCATATCTTGCAACACTATCTTAAGCAAAAACACAGATAATGAGTAAATCAACAGCAAGATACAGCACTAAGTATTATTGTGAGAACTTCACTGCATTAATGTCTTAGGACCTAAACATGTAACAGCAGAATCATTTTCATTGGAAAAGACCTTTAAGATCATCAGGCCCAAGTGTTAACCAGGCACTGCCAGATCACCACTAAACCACATCCCTCAGCACATCTATACAGCTCTTCATTTCCTCCAGGGATGGGGATTCCACCACTTTCCTGGGCAGCCAGTTCCAAGACTTGACAATCCTTTCAAGGAAAAAATTCTTTCTAATGTCCAACCCTGCCAAAACTTGAGACTGTTTCCTCTTGCCCTACGGCTTGTTCCTTGGGAGAAAGGACCAACCGACCCCTACCTCACTCCTGCCCATTTCCCAGTATTGCAGTCCCTCACACAGTTTCACATGTTAACATACCTACATTCTTCTCTGCTGTACAAGATTGCTGTACATTCCACCTTTGTCTTGGAAACACAAGTATTACTTCAACACCAAACAGAGGGTTTTATAGTAACAAAGTGTGGAGCTCACAAAGACAGAAAATTTGTCTTTCTGTGCTCCACACTTTGAACACCTATTTCCTAAAAGTCAACATCTCTGGCAAATACAAACTGTACTATACAAACAGGGGGGAAAAAAGGAAAAAGGGTAGGGAAGTGTTACAGAGAGCTTTACTTATGATTACACAGGAACAAGATCTACAGAGCTCTGATTTCCTGCTCTGAGAGTCACCTTTATTTGCATAAGAGGGAAGAAAGACAATTTAACACTAAAGCTATGGATATAAAGTGGAAAAAAATTGGGATGATAAACAAAATTAAATTAGAGGGGTAACAGATTCAAGAGGCAGACTTCTTTATTGGCAGCTTTGCTCCACTTGAAGCCCACACAGTTTTACCCTTCTCATTTTGTCCCACTGATATACAATCAGGTAAAACTGTGTCACCACCATTTGAGAAACGAATCATTTTTCTCTGCTCCGAGATGCAATTTCCATTACTGGTAATTAACACATTTACACTTCTATTTTCTTTTCACTTACACTGCTGTCAGTCAGTGAGTTTTGTTTTACATTCATTAATATCTACATTAGTCCTTAGAAGGTAGGACATGACTAAGGAGTGTGTAACTCCTTTCCATAAGAAAACATTTTTACACCAATAAGTACACAAACTTAAAAAACACTGACTTTGAATAGCACTGCAGAGTGTACTTTAAAAAGACCCACCCTAATGCACTACCTAAACATTTGCTATCAGATTACAGCAAAGGCTTTCACACCCAGTATGTGCTGTATTTGCTGAACTCCATGTGATTTATATTTGAATAGAACACTAGATCATGCTACAGCCCTCTTTCAGACATTTGTGCTACTCTGCAGCCTCAACAACTAACACAAGGCATGCAGCAAAGGACAGATTAGCTATGTCCAGAACACTATGCTCTGTTCCTTCAGTAGTGAAAACAATCTTTTTACTTCACTGTATGTGAAACCTCCAAAAAGGGGGTCACTGTCATCTCAGGAAATAACTGGTCCACGGAAGGACCATTAGAGTTTGGAGAGACTTGTGCATCCTGATTAACATTTCAAGAAAACCCACAGACTCCAAACACCTATCTTTCTTGCTGTCTGAAAAGATTAACTGGAGTAAAACTGATGACTTATAGATGTGCTGCTTCAGCAAAACCAGTGGGATTTTGGATTCTTTGCTCAAAAGAACAGAGTGAGACACACTATAACAGAAGACTATTAGAAAAAGATAAGAAAAGATTATATCATGAAATAAGGGGAAAAGAATGGATTTTGGTTGACAACAGGTATTGAAAGGAACAGTAGGCACAGAATTACAAGTTTAAACTTCTTGTCACTGCAAGAGAAGAATTCATCAGCAGCCATTACTATCAGCATTTGCATTCCTCAAACTACTGCCATTTAATAAAATACTATTTTCATTGCTCCCTCCTGGAAGCAGCAGATTGTTAGTTCATCATTAGGGCCTCTAGCTGCTAGACTGGCCAAATATTTATAAAACAGTAACAGTATAGCTTGGTCTCTAACTGGAGAACATGCAAAAATCTAACTGCTTTCATTATGTTACAATCAAGGAGTGCATGTAAAGTACTCCTATGAGAAGCCATAGAATTTGCAGGCTCATCCTTGAAGAACGTTGTTTTCAAGAACTACAAGGTAATTTCAACGTTTTCAAAGTAGGAGGTACACCTGTAATTCATCATATTTCAATGATGAAATTGATGCAATCATAATAGGTGTACAAAGTTGCCTGGAAATATAACATCGTAAAGCGCTTCGGTGCCCCTCTTACATGAGTGAACATCTATTAATAGTTTTATAGTGTCTCTTCAGGGCTCTCTCTAATTTCTGAACCTTAAAACATGTTGCAGATGAAGCCTGGATGCAAATAGCATAAAATAGTAGCATTTTAACTAATCTCCCATCCAGTTTGTCTGATGAGACCTCACATGCCACATGTTACCATGTCCAAAACTGATTTTACGTGTATTCAAGTGAAGTCCTGGCTATCTGAAATGCATTTTACAGTTTCAAAAAAAAAAAAATAAGAGATAGATAACAATTTTCTTTACAAGAGACTATGGTGAGATGTGCACCACTAAATGTCTGGTAGCCAACTGACTATCCATTATACAGAGAGCATTTCATGTTCCTGTTAAAACTGAATCAGAGTAGGAACGTAAAACTTGAAATGATTTAAGCAACTACAACTTACTGAGATAGTGTAAAACCAGCTGAGCTTCAGGAACTGACTCTGGGTGCATATTTGCAGCTGTCAAAACCATAAAGAAGCATGCTCACCACCTGGGGATCATGGCAATTTAAATTTACATCTGGTCAGAGCAGTGTGCCCAGGTGGCCAAGAAGGTCAATGGCATCCTGGCCTGTATCAGGAACAGTGTTGTCAGCAGGACCAGGGAAGTCCTTCTGTCCCTGTACTCAGTGCTGGTCAGGCCACACCTTGAGTATTGTGTCCAGTTCTGGGCCCCTCAATTTAAGAAATATGTCGAGGTGCTTGAACACATCCAGAGAAGTGCACCAAGGCTGGTGAAGGGGCTGGAGCACAGCCCTGCGAGGAGCAGCTGAGGGAGCTGGGGGTGTGCAGCCTGGAGAAGGGGAGACTTTATTGCTCTCTACAATTACCTGAAAGAAGGTTGTAGCCAGGCGGGGGCTGGATTTCTGCCAGGCACCCAGGGACAGAACAAGAGGACAGTCTCAAACTGTGCCAGGGCAGGTTTAGGCTGGATGTTAGGAAGAAGTCCTTCACGGAAAGAGTCATTTGCCATTGGAATGGGCTGCCCAGGGAGGTTGTGGAGTCCTGAAGGTGTTTAGGAGGAGGTTGGACAAGGCACTTAGTGCCATGGTTTAGTTAATTAGAAGGGTCAGGTGATAGGTTGGACTCGATGATCCTGGAGGTCTTTTCCAACCTGGTTAATTCTATGATTCTGTGATGTTCACAGTTGCTTTCACCTGTTAATCTATACATGATCCAAGATTCCACTTGCAAACAACTGTCAGGATATTTTTCATTGTTCAGGAGGGATTGATACAGGGGCACTGACTGCCTATCTGCATTTGGAGGGAAAGCTTTCATTTCAACACATCCTATGGGTCAGATATATAAAAATGAGAAAAAAAGATTCAAGTTGAAGCAAGGAACAGACACATCTGAAGCATGTGATTTGGCCTGGCAAGTTTATGGAGCCTAATAGTCTAAGTTCAGAGCCACTGTAAAATTAATAAGTCTTACACATATTATTGACTTGTCTCCTAAATGGAAATCAGTCTCAAATTTAGTCTGCTGCTGAAAAATATTAACATCACATGATGAAACACAGGACTAGAAAAACAAGTCAACTGGTTTCATGCTTTCCAAATACAGCCTTCCTATCAAAACAAAATGGGAAATAAGAACCAAGCCAGCATTGGAATTGAAAAGAGAAGCATAACCCAAATGCATTTCTGGATCACATCCAATTCTGTAACAGACCAGTGGAAGTCAGTGATGTAAAGCTGTATGCAAAGCTCTAAAGTACTTTTTTGCATACCGAAACAGAACCAAAACAATCCTCAAAACTAAAAGCTTGCCCCCCCAAAAAGTCAATCCACCAACACTGCAACCACAGGCAACAGTAATCTTCCACATGACAGGTGTCTCATGATTCAAACAAAGGGTTGTAGTCCATGTGACTCGCTGGTTAGTGAGAAATACAGTATCAATTCATTCACTGCAGGTAAAAGTATTGAGAGGTAAAGTTTTGGCTGTACTCTTTATAAATAAGCAAGACAAAGGCAAACTATGAACAAACCATCAAGAAAGAAAAAGAGAGAGAACCCCCTACCCAATGACATCGACCACTCCGTGGAGCTCGAAGTCAAGCAGCAAGACAAAGGAAATGGGCTCCCACAGTCTATCGCTGGCTATGATCCTCACCTGCTGCAGACCGTGCTTATCCAGTGTGTACCTCAACAGCTTGGGGGAAAAAAAAGGAGAGCAAAGAACAAAGAGAAGAGACAAAAGAAATGTTTTTCAAATTGTCAAGAATTGATATTGGGAAAGGCAGCAACTTCTTCCTCACTATTTGAGCATGATTGGTTTTTGAAATATGTTCCAATCTCTGTTTTTAACAACTCAGACAGCAACTGTTACACGAAACAGAATGTCATAGATTGCCAAGCACAAAGCAGCTTCCAAGAAGGACACTTTCTTCCTCTACCAAACCGAACCACAAAGTACATAACAGAAAGAAATTTTACAAACATTCTGTTCTTGTAAGACCAAGATAAAGACAAAACATATCACATTTCATGCAAGATTTGCAGATTGACGACTTAGACGTTACAGTGCTAAGGGTTAGGCTACAAGGGCAGCATAGAGGACAAGAACAACTGAATTGTAAGACAAATCTTGTGAAAGTACAGTAAATGTACATTTAACATTCCATTAAGGATTGCTCCTACTATCCATACTAACCAACTATTTAATAGCGAAGCAACACAAATTAAATCAGCTCTTCCTAAACACAACCAACACAAGAAATGAGAAAATCTCCAGACACATACACACCTTATTACTCAACTGCATTTTATTTCAAGATTTAAACTTGAAACCACTATACACTTGCCTAGAGACAAGATGCAGTGAAACAAATCTGAAATGTCACACAAGACAGAGTCTAACGATGTAGGTTCTTGAAGTGCAGAGTTGCCTAAACAGTGTTTCCTCTAAGTTTATAGAATGGTAAGGTTGGAAGGGACCTCAAAGATCATCTAGTTCCAACTCCCTGCCATAGGCAGGGACACCTCCCACTAGTACAGGTCACTCAAGGCCTCGTCCAACCTGGCCTTGAACACCTCCAGGGAGGTTGTGGAGCACAGAAGACCTCCCTGGGCAGCCTGTGCCCGTGTCTCACCACCCTCACTGCAAACAACTTCCTCTCAACATCCAGTCTAAATCTCCCCTCTGCCAGTTTAAACCCATTGCCCCTTGTCCTGTCATTGCAAGACCTTGTCAATAATCCCTCCCCAGCCCTCCTGTAGGCCCCCTTCAGATACTGGAAGGTCTCCTCAAAGCCTTCAGATATTCAGACAATATCTAACACCCAACTACCTTTAAAACATCCTGTATAACTCTACTACATATAGTTTTTTCGAACAGGGTACACTACCTGCAGGAAACAGTGCTGCAAGATTATTTTTCACAATCAGAATCTGAACTAGCTTATGTGCAGTCTGACAGTAGCCTGAAACATCAAGAGTTCCTGCCCCAAAGTATTAAGTACTTTGAACACAATGTTGGTATTACTTCTGCATTTGTATCTTCCTGTTACATCTTGCATTAGAATAAGGCAGTACACTTAACATACATGCAAAGGCTAAAGTATTTGGCAGAGGAGGTTCCTGATAACTAGAGAAAAGTAGTTTTAATGCCTGCCTTCAGAAAGGAGGATCTGAAAAACTACAGGTCCATTAATCTAGACTCAACTCCCAAGAAGGAAGACTTGCTCTGTAACCAGGAAGCCATTTTCAAGCACAAGAAGGATAGGAGAATGAATGGGAACAGCACCATGAATTTATCAAGGGTAAATCATGCCTGACAAACAATTGCTTTCCACAAGATGACTACCTGTTTAGGCAAGGTGAAATCGGTGGATGTCACGTAGATGCTCCACTACGAACCAAATGGTGTCAAGGTAAACATTACCTGATTAAAAAAAAACACAAAAAAAA
>WBNM01016930.1:4925-17208 GCA_013399055.1 Ramphastos sulfuratus | reverse complement strand
TGTTGTTCTTGTTCTTGTTGTTCATGGTATCATTAATTTTCATACCATAACAACTTGGGGAGAAAGACCATTTTTGTATTGAGTATGACAGTGGTCCATGATTACAGCACATCATATAATAATAATAACAACAACAACAACAACAGCAACAACAGCAACAACAACAATAATAATAATCATAGAAATAGAAATAGTTAAAATAGATTTTAAAATATTTATCTACCATATTATAGAATCATAGAATTATAGAACCAACCAGGTTGGAAGAGACCTCCAAGCTCATCTATCTATCACCCAGTCCTATCCAATCAATCAGACCATGGCACTAAGTACCCCATCCAGGCTTTGCTTGAACACCTCCAGGGAGGTCAAGTCCATATATATTTTATGTTTATAAATGATCAAAAGTAAATTCAATAATCATAAGCATGGAAATGATGCAAAAAAAGAGTCCATGTCAAGAGTTTTTTATAAACCCAATCTCAGATGTAACAAACATGAAAGCAAGGACACGGCATTAATTAATGTCAGATCCTGGGCATGAAACAATGAGCAGATTTCATCCTCATAAATAGTTTTCCAATATACTGCAATCTAGTGTAGTTGTGAGCCTCTGCATCAATTTATTCAACTGAAAAACAGAGTCAGTGTATCATGGATTATTTTCTAGAAATGCTTGAAGACAAGGAGGTCAATCTCGTGTATGCAGATATCCTTTCACTTAATTGTTGTTGTTATTGTTTTGTTGTTGGTTTTTTTAAAGGTTGTTGAGATGTTAGCTCGATGGGCTAAGATCAAGAGCTTTTTCCTCAGTAAAAAAATCTCATGAATTAATCCTACTCAGTGTCAGCAATTTGAAGAAACAACAGAAAATAATGGACAGGCAGCACTTCTGATGATGGAAGTCATTTTAGAGACAAAGAAACTTCAGTTAAATCTGTTCTATGTAACATCAGGTCATATATCAAGAGAAGTGTGGCCAGCAGGCTGAGGGAGGTGATCCTCCCCCTCTACTCCATTCTTGTGAGACCCCACCTTGAGTACTGTGTCCAGTTCTGGAGCCCCTGTTCCAAGAAAGATCTGGAGATGCTGGGATGTGTCCAGGGAAGGGCCATGAGGATGATCAGAGCTCCTCTGCTGTGGAGACAGAGAGAGTCAGAGCTGTTCAGTCTGGAGAGGAGAAGGCTCTGAGGAGACCTTATTGTGGCCTTCCAGCGTCTTAAGTGGGCTACAGGAAAGCTACTGAGGGACCTTTTAGGATGTCACTTAGTGATATGACTAGGAGGAATGGAGCAAAACAAGTAGATTCAGAGTGGATGTTAGGAAGAAGCTCTTCACCATGAGGGTAGTGAGAGAATGGAACAGGTTGCCCTGTTGCCCCAGGCTTNCAGATTGGATGTTAGGAAGAAGCTCTTCACCATGAGGGTAGTGAGAGAATGGAACAGGTTGCCCTGTTGCCCCAGGCTTCATGTGACTCTGAGCAACCTGATCTGGTGCGAAATGTCCCTGCCCATGGCAGCAGGGTTGGAGCTAGATGATCTTTGAGGTCCCTTCCAGTCCTGACAACTCTATGATTCTGTGATTTTATATATATAAAAACACATATATACACAGGTGGGCCAAAGTATGAGTGTCTGCTCCATAAAGCTGCTATTAACTTCTGATTGAAACATAATGTGTCAGTTGATGACAAAGCGAACATGAGCTGACAGGCCCAAAAGCCAACCATGTCCTGGGCTGCATCGAAAGAAGTGTGACCAGCAGGGACGTCATCATTGGTGCTTTGGCAGAAGTCCCAGACTGGACTCGGTGGCAGGTGGGAACCAAATATAGGAGATGGATGATGGAACTGGATTCAAGAACTCATGGATTGGAATTGAAGGCAGACCTGGCAGACATTGGCCACTGACATTGGCTTGACTCTCATGATCCCTCAACTTAATACTGAATAGGACTATGATTCAGAATATCTTGTTGATCAGTTTAAGCTCACCTGAACCGTCCATGCCTCCCTGCAGGTGCAGCCTTTTACTCTGTGCCTTCAATGCAGTACACAAGATTTAGCAGTGACCTTGGCCTGAACACCAATCCTTAGCATTAACTGTAAACACCAAGTAGCTATCACTGCTACAAGCAGACACGGTGAAAACATGCTGTGAATTTCAGAAGGTGCAGTTACTTAGAAAAAAAACAATTACTTAGGAAAAAAAAAATCACTTAACAGAACAAGTTCTGTTGTAAAACTAGAACAAAGGGATGTGCCTGAAAACAACTTGCTGGTGACTTGTGTGAGGTGGACCACGCAGAGGAGGCAACATGTGGAAGGCAGGTGAGGTAAAGCCATGATGCCTGTGAGTTTTAGGAAGTCACTTGGGGCTTAGTGGGACTTCCAAAATCATAACGTTGGTGTGAGCCTGCAAATCACCTTGGCTCTGGTGACTCCAGAAGGTGCTCATTGCCTTTTCTCCACCCTGCTGCAGACATCAGCGTTCCTGTGGGGATCTGTCATCTCGTCTGCGTTCACCAGCGCTGAAAGCAGGCTTGTGCCCAGCTCTGGATGACTGCTGTGGCTTGCAACTGCCCAGATGTGGCACCGAGCCAGCCCCAGATAAAACACGAACCTCGGGTGGGTAGAAACCACACTTAATTCCAGCCCAAGATGCTCCAGGGGAGTTAGAAATTAAGCAAAACACATCTGCCCATCCCTCATTATTGTTGTTGTTATCGTTGTTATAACCTTTCATTACACTAATCCATACTTTTGTTCCACATTGTGAGTATGCAAGAGGCTGGAAATAGTCATTAAAATGCGATAATGTTTAAAATTCTAGCACATTAACGCTGACATTTTGCCTTCTAAACAATCTCAGGTAATGAAGGTCAATACAAGCAAACAGTCTGTCTAAGGCTCTTCGTTAGAGGCTTTCTGTGCTTGGACTTCACAGCAGGGGACTGTCAGGCAGAGTGTTTGCCTCTGTGTGGCTTCTCTCCGAGTGTTCGCTGCAGCTGGCTTCAGCATATGGTAGAATATGAAGATATTTTCTGGGGTCCACTGCCTCAATCACTGTTTAATGATTAATTACTGCAGGCTGGTGTCAGGGTGAGACATTCAAGGCTTCAGGCAAAAGTCTTAACTATAGAAAATGACAGCAGGCGGGATTTTGCCAAAAAGGGTAACTTTGCACCACTAGTTCTAATGATTTGCGCTGCCTTTTGATCCATTTGTAAACAGCAAGATGGTAAAAGACTGAAACTATCAGGCAATAAATGTCAACAATAACAAGAAATTGTTCCCAGAGAGAGTCTTGGGATGTTTGGTTGTATTGAAAAAATTGCTCTAACCAGTTCTCTCGAAACAAAGTGGGGACTTCTGGGCTGTCTTCCCCCAGACTGCCTCAGAACAGGAATGAATTCAACCCCCAACCATGAGGATGAGGAAAATAAACACTCTCAGACACAAGAAGGCTGAGGCTGAGGCCCAGAGGAGCTGTGAGGCTGAGGAGGTGAATCTGGAAGCCCTAACTCCATTGCGGCTGATGGGCTGGTGGTCACATTGTTTGATGGGGCATCAACCCTACAGGGAGCTGACAGGACGCAGCTCCTCACTAGGCACAGGGGNTTGCTGTCTGGGCTGCACTCACACTGCAGCCTCATCTTGAGCTTTTCATCACCCCACACCCCCAGGGCCTGTTCCTCAGGGCTGCTCTCAGCCATTCCCCACCCAGCCTGCAGTTGTGCTTGGGATTGTGCCTACCCAGGTGCAGGACCTTACACTTGGCCTTGTTGAATGTCCTGAGGTTGGCCTGGGCACACCTCTGCAGCCTGTCCAGGTCCCTCTGCATGGATCCCTGCCCTCTAGCAAGTCGACTGTGCCACACAGCTTGGTGTCATGTCAAATTAACTCACATACTTGAAAAATAAATGAAAGTGAGGGTTCATTTTTCTTTCCTTTGGTCCAAAAGCACAACTCTTGATTTCCTACAGCCAACAACATCGGATAATGTTTTAACTTGAGAAAGAAAAATATTTGTCACCAAATCATCACAACCATTCCCAGTGTTAATCAGCTCTACATTCAACTGGAAGAAGATGGTGGAGACTGCATAAAGAAAGATGGAATCTCAGGCTGTGTGCTGTGAAAAACTTCATCTTCAAAGTAAGTGTTGTTTTTGTGTTCTTATCAAAGGCAGAGGCACTTGAGATGAAAGGCCTAATTCTCTGGGACTCCACAGAGTCACTGGCACAAGCACAAAGTGGTTGTGGCATGACACAAAATGTGAATGGTGTCATTTACCCTCATTTTGCATTTCTGATGAAGGGCAAGCTGAAGAAAATTAAACTAGGCTTTTTTTTAAAGGCTGCATGCAATTCTTATCATTTAGGTGGGAGCTAATTGTGTCTTTTGGATAGTTCTATACACACAGAGGGTCAGGCAAGCAAATTAGTAGTTTTTAAGATACATTTCTAAAATCTGAAACAAACCCTTTCAACAGCTTTGATCCCATATGTCCTCATTGCATCTCTTTGAGGCTGATGGAACTGAGGGTTGATAATCGTAAGGTTAAGGTCCAAGAGAACAAAGTCTCTCTCCCAGTGGAGCTGTGCACAGTGCAGGGGCATGGAGCAAGACAAACACAACTTTCATTTTCTCGTAATAGACCATAAGGCTACACTTCAGCTCCCTTGACATAGCCCCAGATGGCCATGCAGATGGGAATNGCCAGGTTGGATGAGGCCTTGAGTGACCTGTACTAGTGAGAGGTGTCCCTGCCTATGGCATGGCGTTGGAACTAGATGATCTTCGAGGTGCCTTCCAACCTTACCATTTTATGATTCTATGATTCTATAAGTAAAATAAATATTTAGTTGCATACAGTATTTAGTGACAAGAATGACACTACGTGAGAGGCTCAAAAAAAGGAATGGGCAGGTTGCCCAACTTGTACAACTCACAATAAAATGCAAAACTGTCAGCTTTTAGTGTGGTATTAACTGGTGATGGTGAACCACAAAAGGTTGAGAAACTACTTGAAGAACCACAAGATCCTTACTTAAACTTTATTTGAATGTCTAAAAGCTGACTTGAGACTTAATGCAGCTGTCTGGGTGAAAAAAGCCTGATGGCATAAAAAGCCACACTTTGAAAATAAGACTTTTAGTTCTTCCATGTAGTGTAAAACCAGCACTACTTCTCTCTTCTTTCTTGTAATGAAAAGCTCTACAAGTCCTAAAAGCTCTAGAAAATTTATGAACTTTTAGCTAATTTTAAAAAAATAATAATCTAAACACCTTGGAGGTGTTTAGAAGGAGACTGGATGAGGCACTTAGTGCCATGGTTTAGTCAATTAGAAGGTATTAAGTGTTAGGTTGGACTTGATCTCGAAGGTCTTTTCCAACCTGCTTAATTCTGTGATTCTGTAAACCAGTCTGAATACATCTAATTAAAAAAGTAATATGATGTGTTGTTAAATTAAATAAACAAAACTTATAGAAACCAGATACCTTTTTTGTTTGGTTGGTTGGTTTTGGGGTTTGTTTGGGTTTTTTTGTGCTACTCACCATCAAAAGAAAATTTGTTTTGCAGGTTGAAAATTTCAGTCTACAATCACCGTTTTGATCTTAAATACTTCAAAATAATTAAAGGGAACAAATCCTAGGTGCAGCTTCGAGGCCTGTCAGACATGAAGTTACAACCTGTGGCTCAAAGGCATTCCCAAACTGCAGATCATGGGTCATTAAAAGGGTATGTTAATGAAATATCTCCTTGTGTTTTACTCAACCTGCGTGTTTCTGAATCTTTGCTATCATGCAACAGCATCATCTTTACAATGAGTGGAGCCAGGAAGTGATTAACAACACCACTTGACATGAGATACCTTACAGGACCTTTTAATCCACTCTGTAGGTAGGCAGACTGTGTCCCCTAGCTAGCCAGATAACCTGGGCAGAGATAGGTAAGTGTGAGAGTCTAAATTGTCTCTCCTTTGTTCAAATCAACAAAGATAAAGATTACCTTTGTTACCTTCACAGACTCAGCCCAGGTTCCTGGCCAAAAGCTCAGGGATGCAAATCAACATAGACACAGTGTCTTTGTGGACTTCCTGGACTCTAGCCTGGCTTGAATGTCCAAGATGTCCACCTCACACCAGCTACCCCGCAGAGAAAAGGCTTCTGTGTATTTGGGGTATGGACAGGGAAGCAGCTCAGGGAGGGGGTGGAGGCCCTGCCCGGTGCTACCACCAGACCCCTGCAAATGCCTGAGAAGAAGGAAGATGTCCTGGGGAGCTGCACCTGGACACTGGTCTGAAAAACTGTATAAAAAGGCATGAGTGATGCCTATTAAAACAAGCACCTCCACTGGAGCACCTCCACCGGAGCACCTCCACCAGATCACCTCCACACAACCACCTCCACGCAACCACCTCCACACAACCACCTCCATACATGCACCTGCGTGCATCTCCACGCAAGCACCTCCACATGAGAATCTTCACCAAAGCACCTCCACAGAAGCACCTCCACCAGGGCACCTCCACCAGAGCACTTCCACACAAGCACCTCCATCAGGGCACCTCCACCAGAGCACCTCCATACAAGCACCTCCATCAGGGCACCTCCACCAGAGCACCTCCAGACGAGCACCTCCACTGGAACACCACCACCGGGTGTTCCAGGAACAGCTCCTGCAGAACAACTCCACAGCAGAACATCCCTGGGCCAGGCACAGGTCTTTCTCTCTCTCTCTCTCTCTCTCCCCCCATCTTTGGCCGATGGTAATATAATCCCTGCTCTTTTCCTTCCCTGCTCTTCTCTTTTTCTCCATTGCTCCCTCTCCCTCTTTCCCCATTGCTCCCTCTCCCTCTTTCCCCTCTTCCATCTCTCTCCCTCTGTTTTGTTCAACTTTATCCTTTAATAAATAGTTGTGTGGTGCTATCTGGTCTCGTTTGCACCTTAATTTCACAACAGGGAAATCTAAAAGAACAAATCTTGCTCCTCTGGACAGAGATACTGTTAATCTCTGCTCTCCTGACTTTGACATTAAGTCACCTCAGAATAAGATGCAAAAGAGACAAGCAGTAGTTTCCTGTAGAAGAAAGGCTGTAGCATTGCTAATGTCCAAGGACAGCCCTCTATTTTTCTTGGTGAGGATCAGGATTGGGGAAAGAGGTAAAGCAGCCTGTGTGCCTTTGGGTAAGACCTTCACAGGGTTATTCGCTGTGCCCACAATCAACGTGGAGCTGGTGGCAGTGACACGAGAATGAAACTTTATGTAAATAACTTTCAAGATGAGTCTCTCATTACTGATGCAGACAGTTCCAAAGGTGGAAGCAAACAGTATTTGGCAGCAGGAACTTTTAATGAGAATGTCATTAAGGAACTCAGTCCACAGACCACAAAATGATACTCAGCAGACACAGCCGATTTTTCTGCGTCTCTTCTCTTCGCTGTTTTTTAAACATAACGAAGATATTTTGGGTGAACTAATTATGTGTCCTCAAGTGAGGATTTCCACTTGAAGCAAATCACAAATTTTCCAGAAAGTTAGCATCAACTTCTGGCAAATTGTCACTATGAGTGGATGGTTGCTGTTCTTTGAAATTGCAGAAGAAAAGGCAACCCATATGGAGTCAGTATCCATCTTAAAGTGGATGGGAGGAGTTTGGCAAGAGAGTACAGCCCAGGCAGAGAACTGAAAAGCCAGAGCATTCAGGCTGGAGCTTCTTTTCACCTAGCAAAATATACAGATCATCAGTCTACCCAACAGCAAAATCTATGTCCTTGCAATCTAACATTTGCAACTCCATTTGCTACCACCTGGAGTTTCCTGTTACACCAAAAGAAGGACAGAAATGAAAACAGAGGTAAACAATGAGTACACAAAAGCATCCTAAACTGAAGTTACTGTTATGTTGGCAGAGGTGATAATTTGATAATTAACATTATCAGATGCTATAAAGATTTATGTTACCCAGCCTTAAATCCTGAAGGGAAAATTAAATGGAATCTCAAAATATTAATCTTCCCCACTAGAGAAAAGAAAAAAAAAAGGATGAATAGGCAGTTTCATCTGTATTCTTGGCACTGCCTTGTGTTTTTATTCCTCCACTTCACAAGTCATCTAATCATCTTAGACAACCTAGGAATGCTTCCTGTTACATATCTACTACGTTAACAGAATCACAGATAGGGTTTGAAGGGATCTTGAAAGAGTGACCAGCCCAACCCCCCTGGAAGAGCAGAATCAGCTCGAGCAGGTCACACAGGAACATGTCCAGGTGGGTTTTGGATGCCTCCAGAACAGGAGACTCCACAACTGCCCTGGGCAGCCTGTCACCCTCACAGTGAACAAGTCTTTCATTATGCTCATGTGGAATCTCCTCTGCTCCAGCTTGCACCCATTGCCCCTTGTCTTGTCATTGGACATTACTGGGAAAAGTCTGGCTCCATCCTCCATCCATCACTTACCCTTCACAGCTTTATAAATGTGAATGAGGTCAGCCCTCAGGCTCCTCTTCTTCAAGCTAAGGAGCCCCAGCTCCCGCAGCCTTTCCTCAGAAGAGAGATATTCCATTCCCTTACACATCTTTGTGGCTCTATGCTGGACTCTCTCAAGCAGTTCCCTGAGGTCCTTCTTTAACAGAGGGGCTCAGAACTGGACACAGTATTCCAGATATGGCCTCATCAGTAGAGGGGAAGGAGAACATCTCACAACCTACTGAGCACATCCTTTCTAATACATGCTAGGATGCCACTGCCTTTTCATAAGAGTGTAGGACTCTCAGAGGTGTCATGTCACATCTACTAGCACTGAGTGTCCAAAATCTACTAGGTTACCTGCTATGTTTAGAAGCAGAAGGGTAAGAGTATGTTTTATTCTGAGATTAGGGCACCCCAGTAGCCTACAATGAGTAGAAATTCTTAGAATATTTAGGTAAGGCTAGATTTTTGGATACCACCCTGTGAGAGGATGTATGCAAGATCTTTGTTTACTTGAGCTGGCATATTTATATCCCACATTTTACGAGGCTCAAGCTTTTAGAGCAGTGGTGTTACGATGAGTTAACACCACTGCTTAGATTGTTCACCAGCCAAATAGCAAAATTCCTTAATGCAGTTTTATGGGACTTATAAGACATCAAACTAAATATGATTGCTGCCCCATAAAACACAACAGTTCTCCATATACTGTATGTATGCAAATACAATATCCTGTCTCAGCCTCCAGTGCCCATAGTAAGTTATCCTTAGAGTTTAGACTGAGTAACTGTTATTGGTTTACGTGGTCCTATATCTTTGCATTTCAATTTCTAACTAATAGAGAGAGAAGCCTTTGGAAAACTAAGAATGATGTCTTTTGTGCCTGACCACACAGCTGAAAAGCTTTTTCTTTCTGCAAGCACGGTACATTCGTCCACCTGAAACACGTTTTCAAAGCGCAGATGGGATGGATTTCCAAAGCCAGGCAGGTGGGATAGTTAATGAATGGCAAAAGTTACTTTAAAAAGCCTCTGTCACATCAAGCTAAACATTCAGGTGGGCCAATGGACAAGCTAACCAAGATATATATCAAGGGAGGTTCTCCTCCTCCTCTACTCTGCCCTGGTGAGACCTCACTTGAAATATTGTTTTCAGTTTTGGGCTCCCCAGTTCAGGAGAGACAGGGATCTACTAGAGAGAGTCCAAGGGAGGGCTACAAAGATAATGAAGGGTCTAGAGCACTGCCCTGTGAGGAGAGGCTGAGGAACCTGTGACTGTTTGATCTGGTGAAGAGAAGACTTAGAGAGGATCTAATCAATGTCTATAAATATCTGAGGGCTGGGGGTCAAGAGGGGGAACAACACACAAACTCTTCTCAGTTGTGCCCTGTGATAGGACAAGGGGCAATGGATGTAAACTACAGCACAGGAAGTTCCATCTGTCCAGGAGGGGTGTGGAGGCTCTCTCTGGAGATATTCAAAACCCACCTGGACACATTCCTGTGTCATCTGGTATAGGTGATCCTGCTCTGGCAGGGGGGTTAGCGGTGGAGGTCCCTCCCAACCCCTAACATCCTATGATCCTATAGAATGAATGGATCATAATAATGAGAAGAGTATTGGGTGAAGGTTTAAATATAATTATGGTTTAAGCAATCTCTATCCACTGATTGTGAGAGAAAGCACACAATTTTATCACAATTATCTAGTCTAGAAATTTAACATCTAAGTATATTGTCTGCTCTTGTGAAGGAAATTTCAACCTATGTGGACCCAGTATCTGTTTCTGCAAATACTTTCCTCCTGTATCATGCAGTGGGAGGGACAGTCTTAACACAAGGTCATTACTACAGACCTATGCCTGACGTAAGAGCATAGAATCATAGAATGGTAAGGTTGGAAGGGACCTCAAGGATCATCTAGTTCCAACCCCATGCCATAGGCAGGGACACCTCCCACTAGTACAGGTCACTCAAGGCCTCATCCAACCTGGCCTTGAACACCTCCAGGGAGGGAGCAGCCACAACCTCCTTGGGCAACCTGTGCCAGTGTCTCACCACCCTCACTGCAAACAACTTCTTCCTAACATCCACTTTCAATCTCCCCTCTGCCAGTTCAAACCCATTGCCCCTTGTCCTGTCATTACAAGATCTTGTCAATAGTCCCTCCACAGCCTTCCTGTAGACCCCTTCAGATCCTGGAAGGCTACTCTAAGGTCTCCTGGAAGCCTTCTCTTCTGCAGGCTGCAGAACCCCAACTCTCTCAGCCTTTCCTCATAGCAGAGCTGCTGCAGCCCTCTGAGCATCTTGGTGTCCTCCTCTGGACCCACTCCAACACTTCCATGTCCTTCCTGTGCTGGAGGCTCTAGAACTGTACACAGTGATATTGAACATAAAGTAATTGCTATTATTTTCCAATAAATTCTGGTGTGGAAATATTCACCAAATAATGTCTGAGCTGAATATTATTGGGCCTGAGGGCAGAAAGATGCATGAGGTTTTTAAAAAGTGGGAGCCTGAATAAAAGATGGAATGAATCATCAATTTGTGAAATCACCAGCATATGAAAATGACCAATTAATGAATGCATAAGTTGGATAAGTTCTTGGAAAAGGCAGGTGTATGAGTCAAAGTATTTGTACAGCTACTGATCTTGGCAGCATTACAGAAGCAACATTTTTACATGGCTAAAGTCTTTCTGAACATTTTTATGATTTCTATATTAGCTGCAAATAGGCATCTCTTCTACATGAAGCACACATTGTTTCTTTACCTAAAAAAAGACCCAATCTCAAGTGATGGCAAATGTAAGGAAACAAAATTCCTCTCCATTGTATCTCCATATCACATAAAAAAAGTCTGAGGACCGTGCATTGTTTCACATCCCCACCCTGTTTTAGATTCTCTGTCTGAAATAAAGTGGTCTTAGACTTGTGGTATCATTTAGTGCTCATAAATGCACCTGTAGGTCTGCCTTTGAAGCAAAAGAAGTGGTAATCCAAAGTGTTTCATACCATAAACAAATAAATGGGACTTGAAGAGACTTCTCTCATTAGCCCCAAAGGCTTGTAGAAGTAATGTCAAACTGACAAGACTCAATAGAATATATTGCCCAGGGAGGTTGTGGCTGCTCCCTCCCTGGAGGTGTTCAAGGCCAGACTGGATGAGGCCTTGAGTGACCTGTACTAGTGGGAGGTGTCCCTGCCTATGGCAGGGGGGTGGAACTAGATGATCCTTGAGGTCTCCTTCCAACCTTACCATTCTACGATTCTATATTTCAGAATTAAATAAATTAAATGGTGTTATTTATTGTCTTCCCTGTGTAGGATCAGAAAAGTTTATGGAAGATAAATAACATGAGAAACATTAAAAGCAGAAACAGGGCAAAGAGGGAGCCCTGATGAGAGCCCACAGGTTTGAGTGGGTGTTTGGTTTTGCTCAGAGGCTTCAAGTTCAAATTCGCCCTAAGTGTGTCATCATTTACATTCGTCTGATGCAAGCTCCTTGGTACCCTAAATGAAACAGATTGAAGCACTGAATATTCTGTCTTGACTTAATAAATACCTATACTGACAGCCTTTGCACCGATTGGAAAGGCAGCTTTGTAGATAACTCTGTGAGAAGAAGATCACTTGAGATAGATGTTGATCAAGGGCACGATGCCCACCTGGAGACCAGTGCCAAGTGGCTCCCTCAGGGGTCAGGGCTGGCACCAGTGCTGGTTAACATCTTTGTCAGTGCCATGGACAGAGGAATCAGTGCAGTCTCAGCAAGTGTGCAGCTGGCACCAAGCTGTGTGGCACAGTC
>WBNM01016928.1:11787-67566 GCA_013399055.1 Ramphastos sulfuratus | reverse complement strand
GCTGGCCATGCTGCTCTTGATCTTTGTGCTTTCATGGTGACAGCTGCATGTCATAGCCAAGGTGTATTGTACACACATTTATTGCACATTATCCTCATAATGAGCATTTTGCTGTCACAAAAAAATTATCTCTTTAGTGAACTATAATTTTCTAATTTTTATAGAGAGATTACAGAGTATATTAAGTATACCTTAAGTATATTAATTTTCAGGTTGATACTTTAAATTATTTTTGGTTCAACTCTTGAGTTTCTTCTACCCTGGCAGGATTTATTAATTTCTATGAAATCTGCTATATTTCTAATTTTCATTAGAATATACCACCAAGGAAAAGGAGTTGTCATGATTTAATATCTTAAGGGGTTTTTCTTCCCAAGGAATAGAGTCAGGTAAAAATTGAGTTTGGATTATTAATTGGTTTCATTAAAATTACTTTAGTGAGATCAGAGAAATACTTTGAGCTATGAATCCCAAAATTGCTCTAAAAATCAAACTGGCAGATCATCATCTATTTGAGTTTCAGCATACTAGTAAGTTCACTTCCTGCATTTTGGTGAACTTGATTTCATAGGGTGAAGACCATAACCTCACTGCAGAGCAGCTTATGCACATTTATATTTAAATACCCACAGTGCCATATCACTGCTTTTTAAAATTAGCCCTTGCTCTGGCTGCTGCAGGAAGAGGAGTCATGATAAAGGGATTGAGCATCACACTCTGCAGCAACTGCAGGCTTAAACACACCAGTTACAGAAACCCTGAGCTGCCACTGCTGCTGGAAGGGTCTGTGCGAATCCTGGCTTCACCATGCGCATGCTGGTCGCTGGCAGATGCCTTGGAGAACTTCAGCATCAGTGCTAGCTGAGGAGATGGAATTTAGGACAAGGAGAGATTTGGGGCTTTTAACCTGATATAGCTGTACCTAATGTAATGTGGTTTCAATCTGCAAAGTAAGGCAGTTGATCATCTTTAAGGCAGTTGATCAGTTTAGGGAGACTTCCAGCTGTTCTCCTCTAAAATAACCATGTTCACAAAAGCCTTTTTGGACTTGGTTTCATTCACAACCATCAGGGAAATTCATAGGAAGTGATGACCCAAAAGGGGAAAGCATTTGTACTGAGGGCTGTCTCCTGTCTCGTGCAAGCCAAAGATGCCCCAATTTAAACTGAAACAAATGTCCTTATTTTGCCCTGAGAAGGGCCTGAATTTCTTGGTGTTTTCACCTTTTTACAGTTTTGGCCACCCTGGCTTACAGCAAAATAACATTGTGGCATCACCTGTCGCTCTAAGAGTGTCTGTTAATACTTGCTGGGTGGTTGCTTTACCTTATCTGGTTGCTTGTGCAGCATTTGCAAGTAAGTTATGTGGTATTTTCATCCCTTGAGGATTTATGGTGACCTTCTGGGGACCTTAATCATTGGATCAATACGCTTCTGACACCTGTAGATCAACATAAACTTGACCCTTGGTCCTGACACATCTATCACCACAATGCCCTTTTATAAAACATCCCCATCCTGGGGAGCAGAAGGGGTTTGGGCTGGATGGAAACAGTGATGGTGGCAGGGCAGAGCCCCTTCCTCTCAAGGTCAAAAGTCAAAATGATAAAGGAACCTGGGTGGTTCACCACCGTACCCTGCAGAGCACTGGGATAATGGAGACTGGCTTGAGGAAAGGGCCCTGCAGGCTTTTGGGGTACAGCCAGGTCCCCAGCAGGACCAGTAACTCTGTGAGATGCTGGCCCTGAGGTGATCCTGTTGCCTGTAGGACGCTGTGTTTGCCAAAAGCACTGTCCCCTCCTTGGGGATTTCTGATAAGACGAGACCTGCTGCTTTAAAAAGCTGCTGGTTGTGCTCATCCTATCTTTAGCTGAGGTCATCAGAAAGCATTTTCTCTTTTGGAAAGTCTCTGTGCAAAGGCTTTCCCGCACTTACCCCTTACCCTATCCATTTTTCCATTCAAGCACTCCAAAGCAGGGATTTCTGTCCATGTCTTTGCAGCCTGTCTGCGTTCAGGGAGCAATGGAGGATCTTTGTTCCTCACCTGAAATCCACGCTCTGTGATGCAACCTATGAGGTTGAATGACACCTGGATTGAATGAACGTTAGCATCACAATTAAAACAAGGTCTTCCCAATTCCAAGATCTCACCAACTCTAAGTTTACTGAAAAAAAAGCAAAGCAACAAGCGGTGCATGGTGCAACAATGACGGGCACAGGCTAGGAGTGCTCAGCTGTAATTACAGCAAGGATGTGTTTTCACAGTGATTTCCTCCCCCTCCCCCCCCCCAAAAAAAAAAATGTTTTCCATAAAATGTCAGTGACACAAAAATTCTCAGATCATCAGTTCTGCTTTTAAGAAGCACACAGTGTTTTTCTCAAGTGATTTGTGAATCTTCTCTAAATAATTTCCCCTCAGAAGGTGGCTGGGATGCTGATGTCTTGGTTGGTAAAACAGGAATGGTCTCAGAGGAGAGTTTTGATTTGAAAGCATGGGCTAATTGATTTTGAAGAGGATGATGCTCTTCAACTGGCACACACACACACAAAAAAAAAAGCTGTGATGTTATTTCACCCAATAGAAAAAAAGAGAGTGGTGTAAGTGGGAACTAATTGCTTGAATGGTATTTCCAGTCCCAGATACAGGTACCTCAGTCTGAACTTGACTCCTGTTGTTCATGCTCCCTGAGCACATCACATTGACTCCTGAATGAAAGGGCCAAGTAGAGCTGATGAATCCCAGTGTTGGTAACAGCTGTGTGAAGGGATGGAACCTGCCCAGAAAATGAGAGGAATGGCCATCTGGAAGGCAGGAGGAGGAGAACATAGTTAGGAGACATTTCCTTCCGCTCTGCAGTTAATCAGAGTCTCTCTTTCAAGACAAATCTTGGAGGCCAAACTGGGCTTTCCTGGAGAAGAATCTTTAAACCAACTAACTTTGCACTTTTAGTAAGGGTACAGTTTACTACCAGGAGCAAATAAAGCATCTGATTCTGGCAAAACACCCTCTGTATCCTGTTTTGGTTGTACCTGAAGTTTGAATTAACCTATCCCAAAAATACCTTCCTACAAAAGACAATTTGAGCATAGTGGTCTTGACTTTCATCAGAAGAGCATCCTGTATTCCTAAAGCTTAGAGAATGGCTTCTCCATGCTATAAAGGGCCTTGAACTCGAGTCTGGGTCTAAATTACATGACATGTAGAAGGATATTTATATCCAGCCTTGCTCTGGAGGTCCTCTCGCCTCGTCTGAAGCATTTTAAGGCAAAGAGGAACAAGTAAGATAATCTGGATGGTATCTTCTATGATGCAGTCCAAAGTATCTTCCTCCTTATGATTTCTTACCCCTTCTCTGTTGAGCAGAGAAAACAGTGATATGGTACCTACTGTGCAATATAGCTGTCCTTGCAACAAACCTCGTGTAACTCTTGCTGTGACCAAGGAATTAACAAATCAAATTCATTGGAAAATAAACCTTCTGTATCATGGTACTGATGGGTGTATGCAATTGTGCAGTGTCAGTGGATGGAGTCAGGGTAAAACTGAACTGACTGTATACTAGGAATCCAGAGCACCAAATTGGCATCTTCCAGGGGCAAATAAGGGAAGTACTGGGTGTGTAAACAAAAAACATGCCCATTTCCCCAGTGACTTTTATGGGATTTAAAATACAACTGGCAGCAGAAATGGATTCTTTTATCAGAAATCTTCACTCCACCAGAGCTCAGCCATCAGCGCAGGACCTCTGATGTGAAAGTTTGGAGTTCCATCTCTAACACCTGATCTTCTAAGTAACTTGAGTTAGATCCTTGTTTCTGGATGTGTCACTTCATCAGCTTGTGAAATGGTGGGCAGTAGCTTGCAGGGATGGTGGTGCTCAAATAAGTAGCACTTGTGTGTGTGGTGCTTTGAAATGCTAATCCAGAAGATCTGAAGAAGTGTTTTTCATTATTATTTTTAATAAGACCTAAAATAAATAGTTGGTGGCTGTAGCTGTCAGGTGTTGTGCCTGCCCCACTGCTCTCCCAGCACAGGTTGATTTCAGCATTTGGAATCTGGACACACACTGCCAAAAGCCATCTGTCATCTCCTGTTGTGACCTTGTACCACCTGTCTGTCCCCTGCAAGGCCAGCAATTAAAATGTAAGGTAATGAAGACAGCAAGACATGAAAGGGCTTTTCACTAGCTGATCAAAGGGGCAGAGTGCAGTGTTTTCACAACCAGAATATTGAGACCAGTAAGACTGGAAAGGATTGGGAAAAAAAGAAAAGCAAAGAGGGTATTTGGAAATTAACCTACAACTGTCCCTGGCATCCTGCTGTGCTGTGTGTGTGTGGGTCTCTCATGTGCTCTTACTCTTTTTTTTCTCTCTCTCTTTTTTTTTTTTTTTTCTGGTGGTGAGGAAAAATATCAAGCATCTGCTTTCATCTTGTTGCACAGGAAGTAATATTTTTGTGCATAAAGATGAAATACTACAGGTATGTTACCACTGAGGACTGAACAGGAAAATTTGTTTTCCAGTTCTAATGCCTTGCTGTGTAACAAATTGTTTAGGCTTCACCTTCAGGCTCTGAATTGGTGTCTAACCTGACAAATGGAGTCATCTCAGGCCTGTCTCTCAGAGATGCCAATGCCCAGCAGGTCCCATCCATTTTGGTGGGGTTTTTTGGTGTATCTGAAAGGAGAAATTAGCTTGAGGTCCCAGACAGGCACGCTGGATGCCTGTGAGTGTTGGCTGAGAGATACGGCAGAAAGTCTCTTTTTATAGCAGCAATTCCACTATCGAGTCTTCAGAATGAGGGTTAAGCAAAGCAGGGGTTTTGGCAATGCTTAAAAAGTGCTGTCCAGAAAGATGCCAGTGAATACCCTGACTTCTGAGCATGGCTGTATGCATAAGATCTGTGCATTTAGTGGCTGTAAGACAGGAACCCCTGCAAGCCCCACTGAGGTACTGGTATGGGCATATAATTGGAAAAAACCCTCAGATATACCCTGTAACACAGAACAAACATAAAAACTCCTCGAGCCCTCATAACCAGAAAGAAATAGCACAAGGATACTAGAGCCTCAGGATGGGAGGATGCCAGAAATGTAGCTGGGTGTCAGCATGTCTGTCTACTTCCACTCTGAGCCCTCATACACTGTCTGTATCAGTATGAGAATCTTCAGTGGGATTAACCACGTCTGTAAAGTGAAGTGTGTGTAATTGTAGGATGGATCTGGACCTGTCTCTGTGGGTATGCAGCGGAAAGGGAAGCAGCAGCTGACACTGCACAATGCATATAGCATTTGAGTCAACCAAGATTTACCTTTTCCTTCCCCGAAATAGCATAAATCATCTCCTTACTATCATTAGAGCTGACTTGCTGAAGCTGGGCAGTAGGACTTTGTTCTAACTTTTTGGTACTTATGTAAGTTTCTTATATTTTCATTTGGCCATTTGAAATGGTTTGGGATTTTACTTTAATTTTTTGTGGCCTGTTTTTTAACAGCTTCTGTTGATGACAGCCAGCACTGTGCACATGTCTGCACACTGCACTTCCACTGGCTGCAGTGGCTGCTCTGAGAGCAGATTTTATTTTTCACAGATAGTAAAGAATAAAAAAAAAAAAAACCAACAAAATCCTGGCCAGGAAAATGGGATCTGAGAACAATTTCTATGAGCCAGTAATTTGACTTATCCAAATCTTATGCTGGAGCACAATACAGTCTATTTAGGAAATGTCTGCTGGTATATTCCTGCAGCAGCAGAGTGCACAAAACTCAGTTTCCAATGCACAGAGCACCCAGAGAACGTTTCTGAGTAGATGTTTTTAACTGTGGAAGTGAGTAGTTTGTTCAACAACCAGATTGTTGGTTCTAAGACTAAAACTCTAAATTACTGTCTAAATTATGTTTCTTACTAAATAGTAGTTAGAGCAGTTCACAGCATTTGGAGTACTTGACAAACTTGCTTTTCTTTTCCTATTTGAGCCTGCTACCTCCTGACCTTGTGTGTACAGTAGTGTCATTCATGCTTGTGTCTCCTTCAGCCTACCCATCTCCACAAACAGCAATTTAGCTCCAGGATGTCTCCCCAAGACCAATTAATTTTATCCGACCATAAGAAATAAAACGATTTTTTACCATTAAGAGATTTTGCGAGACCCTTTCCAAGTTAGATTTTCTTCTGAACAACTTATTTTCCCAGCACATAAAGCTAAGCAAGTATTGAGACATCTCACCAAATCGCGTTGGTGAACCCCTGCACTTGCATGGGCCCTGCCTACAGTAGAGTAGGGGCGAGGGTCTGCCTTTGCTGACACAAGTGCGAACTTGATGCTCCTCTCTAGAGCTGGGAAAAGCACGCAGATCTCCTGGCTTACAGACCTGCGGTTTAGCCATTGCCATGCTTCTTTGTTGACACCAAAAGATGTTATTTTAAGCAGGAATGACTTAACAAGCGTGTTATGGTCTCAGCAGAGTCAGTGCATCAACAGCTTAGCACACAGAGCTGTTTTAAAAATGCCCTGCTTTGCTTTTCTGAATTTTCACCTCCCTCCCTAGGCTTCTGTCAGCTTTTCCTTTTGCTCAGTTTCTGGGAAACTGTTTATTTTCTGTCATCCTCTTAGGCTCCTTTGGTATGGCTTGTATGTGATTTGCAGTTCCAGTAACTCCTTTATGCAAAGAGAGAGAAAACTATTTTTACTCATCTCGGCCAGCCCATTAGCTCTAGTAGCCATTTCAAAGCAGCGGTCTAGGGCAAGTCTGTGCAGTACTACCACAGAAATGGTAGAGATGCTTTAAAACTGGTCAGTTAGCTAAGGTATGGCAGAACGATCTTCCCTGTAACTAGAAGCAGCAGCAACAGTCTAGTTCAGCTTGTGCTTTTGTTTATGTTTCCTGAGGACTGCAGTGGGAAGGGAGTGGACCGGAGCCTGACATCCTTAAAGATCCCTTGTTGGTACCTAGAAGGAAAAATCTGTGTGGATCAGATGCCACTGCCCATGAAGTGGAGGAAACCGTAGGGATGAGATTTCTATTGATGATAGACTGGAGTTTGTTCTAAAACAATAAATCAAGTTGTTTTGAGAGAGAAAAGCTGATAGAAAAAACCCATTGGAATTCCTTTTGGCATTGAAGAGAACTAGTGGGAGGTTAGAAAAGGCCTGTGGCTGCTGGACTGCTCCTAGAATGATCTTACATCTAAATGGGACTTTCTTACTGAGTGATGCTCTGGAATGGCAGGGTTTAAAATGACTGCAAGAGAGAGGTAGAGATTGTCAAGTAACTCAGTCCATATCATTTTGCTAAACCTTGATTGAACTTTCACAAATATATTACCAGTGCTTGATCTTCTGTTAGAAGAAATCTTCACTCTCTTTCTGCACCAAAATGAAGTTCGTATTATAGTCAGTAACTAACCACCCAGCAACGAAAAATCAGACTGCAGCCTGAAAGCCTGTCCCTTTCTCACTTTGGAGGCAAGGTGGACTAGCATTTTAAAGAAGTTGACTCTTCTTAATAATCCCCATTAAGAAGAAATCACTTACTGCTGATATTGATCTAAACTGTTGTCAGTGAGATGAATTAGGATCAGGGGGCTAGGGAGAGAGGATTGTTGTTCTGTTGTTTTCCTGCTGGGCTTCTTGGGAACATTGAAACGTTTAGCTAATTCTTGCCAGGTTCCTATCTCCTGTTTTCTGACTCCAGAGAATAACTTTCTATCTGAAAACTCCTTGAACTTAAGGAATAAAATTCTGGCCACAGATGCACTGTAGGAACTGCTGAAGTGTTACTTGGGAAAAACAATTAGCTCAGTTCCTACAAGGGTGCTAAAGGCAAGGGATTTGGTATCAGTCCCCTACAGCTGACAACTTGTTTCTGTACAAATTGCATGAATTCCAAATAGTTTGTATAAACCTACCATATGCAGCTTGTCTCAAGAAGACAAGTGGTACTGATCTGTACTTGCTCCATTACCTTCAGGTGCAGATGGGGCTCTGTATTCTTCTAAAAAAACTGGTCTAAAACAGAGAAACGAATGCCAGTGCCAGGTTGGGTAATAAGACAAAACAAAAAAACCCAACCAAAAAAAAAAAAAAAAGCTGAAGAAAGGACAGCAAGACCAAATCAAACTGCAAATTTTATTAAAACCTCTTTCCTACACCCCCTAGCATGCCCCTGAACACTGGGGATCTCTGATTTCTCTGGAGAAATTCCAGCATCCTGCACTTGCCTCTGAAATAATGTTTTCTAAGCACAGGCTTTTCCTATAGTTCTGTGAACGTGAAGCACTTCAGGCTCAGGCAGAGAAACATGGCAAGTTTGATCATTCAGTTTTTCTAAGCTTTTGAAAGGGTTGGACTCAGGAGATCACATTGCCATGCTGCTGCAGTGTGTGCCAGCAGCCTCGGTGCCTTCAGAAGTCCCGGAGAGACCCTTTGCCATGGCCTGACCCTGTTGGCTGTACTGCCTGCGCAGGCTGTTGTTGCTGTGAGGCCACAGCCCAAAGTGAGGCAGACCCTCAGGAAGAGCAAGACTAGTAGCAGTGAGGTGTTTGTGCATGTGAGGACAGTGAGTCCTCCTTGGCCAAAATCAGTGTGCTGGGGGTTAATTCCTACTGTACTTCTGCATTGCACTTCCCCTTAATCCAGCTAATGAAAGATCTTTAGCTGTTCCTGGGCTGTGGCTGCTGGTGCCTCTGCCAGGGGTGGGAGGCCACACTGCTCTTGGCCGCAGCCAGCTGCAGTTGTGGCCTCTGCCTAAATCACTTTCTGAACTGGCTCCAAGCCTCCAGCTGCTGTTCCAAGCCTCTGTCTTATCCTGCCATGCATCTGCTCGTGATGCAATTCCCGCAGGAATGGGGAAGCGTGGAGAGAAGAGGAGTGTGTGAGCATTGGTGCGGGCAGCAACTATACTACATCCATCCATGCTGAGAATGAGCACAGTGCAGTCCTGGAAAACAGAATCAAAGCTGGTGTCCAGAACAGCCTCTGCAGAACGCTAGCAGGCTAAGTCACATGGGACAGTTGGATTCCCTGATAGCTGAGATATTATGGGAGGAAAATAAACAAGATTTGAAGAAATTAAGAGATGTAAGGAAATGAAAAGATGTTGGGAGCATATGGAGATGTGTGGAATCACTTCATCATGAGTTTTTTTCAGTGTAGTCCATCATTGTAGACAACTTAATACAGGGCCCCGCTCAGGACCAGCTCTGAAAGTTCAAATTTCAGCTGATCTTAATGCTTTCCCTCATATAACCTGGGACTTGTCGTGTCTCCTGAGAGCTCTCTGTGAGTTTTGATCCTAGTCAAACTCTGAAGCAGCAAGATCCAACTGCCAGTAACACCTGCGTTACAGAGTGGGATGGCAGAATTGGGGACATTTTACAGATCAGGCAAACTGAGACACCAAACTGTGATTCGCTCCCAGCATCTAACAGTGGCAGAATGTAAACCCAGCTTTCTCTTGAGTCTCCTATGCACTTTCCCCACAGGTTTCAAGAAGGTAGACACCCTTGACTGTCTTTGATCAGAGTATTTTCTGGCTACCCTGCTGCCTCTCCACCACCTGCCGATGTCTGTGTGTCTTTACAATCCAAAGCCTGTGCGGGAAAAAGGCAGAAGCCATCATGCAGCTAGTGATATTGAGATTAGAGAGATTTCACATGAAGGGGAGAAGTAGCCTTTGCTTCTTCACAGGCCACAGAGCTGTAGGGCTGACCCCAGCTCCTGAGCATTCAGGGGCAGGCAGCCTTGTGCCTCTAATTCAGGCTGGCAGGCTCTGGTCCCCTTTGTAATAACAGACTCAATGTTCTTCTGCCTTTCTGGGTTAAGTGCCCCTGAAGCAAACTGCTGGCAGGTAGCAGAAGGCCACCCTTTGCTCAGTCCTGAGCCCCAGACAGGTGTCTGCTCTCCATGCTGCATTAGGGGCTTTGCGAACAGCACCCAGGGCTCCTCTTCCACTTGTAAGGATAGGAAGAAGGTCCGAGCTCCTTATCTGTACAATTCTACCTCGAGGGATATGAGGTCGGTCTCCTTGGGAAGGAGGGATAGAGGCTGCAGGCAGCTTCCATTCACTGCTAGCCTTTCATCCCATGTCCCAGGGCCACAGCCACCCTGTCTCCATCCCTGTTTACTGATGGGGCCGATATGGCCAAGGCAGGAGAGGTTGGAGGTTCCCCTAATCGCCTTGTCACCGGCCGGACAATCTCAGACACTCAGAGGATGTTTTGACTGCGCTGAATTACAATGTTTGTTGTTTCTCACTCCCAATAATTGACATTTGATAGTGACTACTGTAAAAGCGTCCGAGAGGCCGGGACTGAGGCAGAGGAGAGGCAGAGAGATGGGCGGTGGGAAGGTCCTCTCACTGCCCCTAGGAAGTTTGGCTTCTCTCTCCCCGGGGACAGGGTGCGGAACGGCTGCGGAGACCCTTCCCGCGGGTGCGCTGGTGGCAACTCTCCTCCGACAGAGCCCAATCCACTTGGATTTTGTGGCTCGGGGTGTTTATGACCCCATTGCAGTGGTTCTCCGCCCCCCGCTCCCGGAGATTTGGGGCGACGAGATCACCGATGGGGAGGAACGGGATTGGTCCTCACCCCAGCCCTGGGGGGAACATAACTCTTTTGCACGGGCCATGGGCTCAGAAAGACGCTTTTAGATTATTTTAGGATACAAGGACCGTTTGCAGGCGTCAAAGCGGGAATTGATGAAAATACGAAAGGGTTACACAAAGCAGGGGAGAGGAACGGCAGAGAGAGAATCCCCGAGCGTAGAAGGGGATAGCTTGTGGCTGGTCAGAGCCCCCGGGTTCTTCACTCTCCCCCACCGCGGGATGCTGCGGGTGGGGGGGGGCCCGGGCAGCGCAAGGAAGGCCAAGGCACGCGCAAGGTTAAGCCACTCTCTTTAATGACAACTGGCTGATCTCCATCAGCTCGTACAGCAAAGGGAAACACGGACCAACGGGCAGCGGGGCGACGGGTGGACAGTGCATCCATACTAACTCACGGTTTAGTGCATAACCCTATGGGGACCTGACGGGTCGCAGTGTCTGTATTCCTCGGCCGGGGAGTGGGGAGGTCTGTCCTCATCCGTGCGCTGGCGAGAGCCGCCGCTAGCCCCACTCCTGGCCCGGTACCGAGTGCCTGCGGGCACGGCCGAGGCCGGCGTTAGCAGCCTCGAAGAGGAAACATACGGATTATCGAGATGCTGAACTGGCTAGGCCATGGGAACCGTATGGGAAGTGCAAAAATTAAATGTGGATCTCAATAATAATTAATATAGGGTAACAATTAAAATTAAAAAAAAAAAAAAGAGAGAGAGAGAGAGTTGCAGGGCTTGGCTAGCTGTTGTTGGTAGCAAGACAAGCAAAATGACCAGCTGCTTTGTAGGAAGGAAGGGAATTACCGAGGCAAAGACCCCAGTGGAAGAGGGAGGGAGAGGGGTCGGGCGCCGCAGGCAGCGCCGGGCTCTCCTGGCCCCGTAGGGAGAGCAGCCATCGCAGGGAGCAGTGCCGACCTCCCCGCTGGAAATGGCCGCCACGCCGCTGAACTCCGCTGGGATGCCACACAGAACTGTCCTCACCTCCACCCCGCCCCGCAGCTTGGAAATGTCCCGAGACCGGCTCGCAGGCGCGGCCGAAGCTCCTCCATCCCCGATCCCCGGGTCTCGCCGGGGGCCGTGGTCCACAGAGGGCAGGCTGGGTGCGGGGACGCCTCTACCAGGCTCGGATCCCGTGTAATGTGGAGATGCCCGCGTTGCCCTGCGCGATGGGTGTCTGCACGGAATTCAAGTCCCCCACGCTGAAGTTCATGAAGTTGTTGCCGGCTGCCGAGGGCTGCATGGTCTGCATGGATGGGTAGTTGCAGTTGTAGTTGGCGTTGCAGGCTGGACTGTTGTAGTTGGTGTACGCGGGGTAGGCGTTGTAGCTATAGGGGTTAATGCTCACATTGTACGGCGAACTGTAAGGAGAAGACTCCCCCAGGCAGGGTTTCCCATCGCGCACCAGCACCGGCACCGCTATTCTCCGGGGTGGAGGGATGCCCACCATTTCGAGGGTCTGATCCTGTCTCTGCCTTTTGCATTTATACCTTCGATTCTGGAACCAAATTTTCACCTGGGTGGAGGTGAGCTTCAGGACGTTCGCTAAATGGTCTCTCTCGGGAGCCGAGAGGTATTTCTGCTGCTTGAATCTTCTCTCCAGTTCGTAGACTTGGGCTTGAGAGAAGAGGACAC
Source organism: Ramphastos sulfuratus (assembly GCA_013399055.1). Lineage (NCBI taxonomy): Eukaryota > Metazoa > Chordata > Aves > Piciformes > Ramphastidae > Ramphastos > Ramphastos sulfuratus. The sequence goes on along the minus strand of WBNM01016928.1, from coordinate 55,344 downwards.
GAGGTTTCCTCCTTTTCCTCTGTCTGGGTCGCTCGGGATCTTCCAGGTCTCTTTTCTCCTGGTCCAGGCTCTTATGCAGAGAACATAGTTCTGCAAAAAATAAACGGGCAAAGGAAAAACGGGGAGGAGGGGAAACAGTGCAAAAAAGTATTAAACAATGTTCAGTAAACCGTGAGCACCGTCAGCGAGCCCTGTCCTGCCTTGGCCCCACAGGTACAACGGTCCCTGTGGCAGTGGGACCGGCCCTGCATGATCTTGAGGTACCTCCTCAACAATTCTCCGTGGGTCACTTTTTTGTTTGTTTGTGTGAAAACAAGGATGCTCCGTGCACTGATCTGAGTCTCAACCACCTGTGCCACAGCCTAGGTTTATCACAAGCAGATTCGTACCAAATCCCACCCCGGCCTCACCGACCTATACTCATTCTAGCAAATTAGATGTTAGATTTGTCGCCTAATTTCTGGACAAGCTCGAGGCCTCATGTGTCATCCTGCAGCTTTGCCCGTCCCCTCGGGCAGCCAGGGCGGCTGTAGCCCCAGCCCCGGTCAGGGGAGCTGTGGGGGTCGAAGGGACGCTGCTCACCGTGGGTCTGTACCGCTCTTGCCCCACGGGCCATGAAAGGGAATGAAGACTGTCTGACTACTCGCACTCTCCCTGCCCGGGCGCGGCGCCTCCCGCCCGCAGCCCCACTCCGTCTGTCCCCTGCTCCAGCCGCCCCCGGCTGAGAGCCCATTCCCAGGCTGGGGGTCGCTTTCCCCCTGCCCTTTTTCTCAGCTGGGAGGCGAGCCCTGGCCAGCATCACCATACTCATTACCTTTCTTGTCCACCTTGGGGTCTTTGTCCGAGTCCATCTCCACGTAGCTTTTAACGTAGTAGGAGCCGGGGAAGGCTGTGGCAGCGGTTTTGGCCGAATGGGGCTCGGGCAGCTCCTCCCGCAGGTCGGACAGGGCCGGGGGCTCGGTGCTGTAGGTCTCCTGCTTGAAGGTGGCCAGCATGCAGGAGGGGGAAGACAGCGAGGAGAGCTCCATGGAGGCCAGGCCACTCTGATGCTGTTCCAGGTTCAAAATATCCTTAACCGAGAAGGGTGTCGATGTCACAGGGCTAGGAAACATTGCGGAGGAGTGCGGGGCTGCGGCCGGAGCCCAGGGTCATGGAAAAGTAGATGTGGAGCAGCCAACCTGGAGCAGTGGTGGAGCGTGGGCTCACGGAGGGGGCACATAGCATTCCCGCGAGTAGCCTTGACTTGTGCACTGGAGGCAGGTAGGACCAGACCATAAGGGAAGGGAAGGAGGGACTAGGCAGTTTTTGGGTGACTTTAGCTTTCTATTGGCCAACATTGCAGTGATGGTATGAGAGATGCAAAGTTCCATGTCACCTAATATAGTAATACATCTCAAAAACATCCCCACTCATTTAAAGGGGCGGCACTGTATTTATCCAGTTTTTCCGCGCTGAGTTTGTTGATCCATTAAAAAAAAAAAATCCAGAATGGCCTAATGTGTACAAAGTCACTATCTGATGCCATCTATCATACAGTCAGATTAAATAAACAGGCCGGGAGGAAACCATCAACTAAATATGTNAACACCAAATAAAATTTTGTTTTTTTTTTTTTTTTTTTTTTTTTTTTTTTTTTTTTTTTGAGAGAGAATGGAGGTTTCGTTTTTAGTATTCTGCAATATCCGATCCCAGGAACTGGAGAACGGGACTTCACTATTGTGTCAGGCGCATTCACAGGGAAATCCATGCTAAAGTTTTATAGGGATATTCTGAAACAGCACAACGCCTGAAAAAACTCAGCTGATAATACAGAGAGCCCAAAAAAGCCCCTGCCTGGCTATGAAGGAGAAAATTCCTATTGGGTTCTCCCCCAGCCTGTTTATAAAAATTTCAGGCAGAAACCCAGCACTGTCCGCAAAACAAGAAAACAGCAAAACAAAAACAAACAAACAAGCAAATAAGAATGAAAAATAAGGGGGGAAATGGAGCCCTGAGGGCAAGAGAGTAGCAAGTCAAAGCAGGCGGCGGCTGGGCTGTGACCGGGAGCGGGCGCCAGGGCCAGTCGGGTTCCCGCATCTCGGGTGGGCGCACGGCTGCCGCAGGCTCCTGAATTCACGGGGCAGAAGCGGGATCCCGTTAATTTAATACTCTCTAAGTCACCGATTGAGGAGAGGCGTTACGGCGTTTTGTGGCTTTGAGGGGCTAGGGAAAAAAATAAGAAAATCTCATCTGTCTACTTTCTGTTTGCGGACCACCCGGCCCGAAAAGGCGCAGGAGGTCGGCTCGACCCCTTCGAGCCCCGGCGCAGCTGAGGTCGGTGGGAGGTAAGACTGGGGCCAGGGAGTCGAGCCAAGAAGACCCACGGGCCTGCAGTACGTTGGGGAGTTCCTCGCCCGGGCCTTGCCCAGGAGGGCCGCGAGGTCGCAGGGAGAGTTTTGCAAATCCTTCCTCGTTTGCAGAAGGAGAAAATCTCCCGAGGTGAGGAAGGATGCGGGCACCTGCCCGCAGCTGCCCTCCCCGGTCTGCTCCATCCTGAGGGTACCTGCTGCTGTCTACCCTTCCACTCCCTCACGAGATTTTGTTTCGACACCCTCGGGCTCCCCTCTGGGGATATTTTTGCGAGCGACTTTCTTTCCGCTCTGGCAGCCTCTTGGCGCAGCCATTTGCCAGTGCCCTGGGAGCAGTTCGTTCGCGAAGCCGTTCCGGATCTAGCGATGACAGCTCGAGCAATGAATACATACAGAAAGACCTGAAATGTTGTTATTTAATGAGGGGAGGGGGGCATCTGAGCGACCATCTTGATCTTAGTGGATGCATTTCTCGCGAACTTCCCTAGGAAAAGCTCTGAAGTGATTTTCCCAGTTGCAGGAGCAGGGGCGAAGTGTCCGCGGAAGCTGGGGGCAGCCCCGGCAGAAAGGGGCCTGCAGGACACTTTGCCGGGTGTCTGTGGTACCTCCTGCTCTCGGCATGGCCCGGGGGCCTTTCTAACCTCGTCCTCTCCCTTTTATTACAAGTTAATCGTGATAGGTTAGACAAATACTAAAACGACGAAGTGGTCCAAATTTTGCCTCGGATCCACACCCGTGGATGCAGGTTCGCATGCCTTGGTGGCATCCACATCCCTGGGGACAGGAGAAACAGGGTCCAACGCTCCCTTTTTCCATCCTGGCCCAAACTCCCTTCCCACGTCAGGCCCGCAGCTCGCAAGGCATTGCCTGTCCCCGGAGGTCTTCCTTTGCCCGGTGAACCCGGAGAGGAAAACCACCCTGAGCCGATGTGGCTCCGAGCTCGGCCGCTCCTGTCCCGGAGTGAGTGCATCCCCGGCCGGGCGGCCCTAGCGGCGGGCTCTGCGCACACCGGAGGAGAGCTGCCGGCTCACAACCGCTCTGGACTGAGGACCGACTGGCTTCCTCCAGACCTCCAGTCACACGGCGGCTCCCGATCGATGTAGACCCGGCTGCAGAGGGTGGAAGTGATTAATTGAATGATAAGCCGGAGCTATCATTTGGAATGTCATTAATGCGTCGGGGAGACATTCATTGGAGACAGACAGCGTTATCTCCGCTTTATCTTCAACAATGCATCACTTCTAATACTGCAGTTTAGAAACAAATGGGGGCTTTAGCCTTAGCCCTTCTCTTGATGTTTATATTTTTGGAAGAATCACAACTAGTGGGAGTCCCGGGCTCGGCCTCCTGATAAATGAACATTAGCACTTTTTAGAACTACTGTATCAACAAAAAGAGCTGCAGGGCCGCAATAATTGGTGAAAAAGCAAACACTCCGCAAAGAGAGGCCAGGTCTGCTCTGTGTCCGGCTGATTGATGAACAAGTTACTGACATACAGCAGCTCACGGACTTTCCGGGTCGGGGCTCAGCACCCATTTCCACTCCCGCCCCCGCTTTCTTCCTTTCTCGGTGCTCTTCAGCAGCCTGCTGAAGCCAGGATCCCACAGTAAACGGCGCCCCTGCCCAGGGCAGCCAAGCAGAGGGGACAAAAATGCCCGGTCCACCCAGCTCTGGTGGACCTTGCATGGAGCCCTAAGGCACCGTGGCTCGGTCCCCGTCCTGCCCGGCCCGGGGTGACTTGCCCGGCTGGGTTCCCGGAACAGGGTAGAGGCGGGGGCATCATCCATACTTCGAGATCTCCCAAGCCCCTTGTTTTCTCTATGGGGTCGCTTTCTAATGGGGGGTGGGGGGTGGGGGAGGGTGGAGTGTGTGCGTGGGAAGGGCGAAATTAGAATAGTCTTTAAATAACACGCAAAAAGGGGGAAAGTGAGACAGGACCCCTGAAACACCTTCTCTAGCCCACCCCTCTAGCTGGGACCCAGACTCAGTGAGTGTAGGGTGGAGAGAGCCGGGATGAGCAAAGCTGCGTTTCTGGCTGCAAGGGGAAAGAGGGGACTGTCCGGCTCCTTCCTGTAGCCCTCACACGGTTTGCAGTTTGCTCTCGATGTCACTTTGGGACCGAGCGCAGAAAAGCCCCTCGCAGGGTCTTACACACCTCTCTGCTTCTCTCTGGGATTGCTAAATGCTACTCGTTGGTGTTGGGTTTTTGTTTTTAAAATATTTTCTTGCTGAAAACAAACAAAAAAGTCCCAACACTGCAATTAGCTTCAGAGACCACATCCTCTCTCCCCTTGAGCTTTCGACACCTCTGACTGTTTAGTGAGAGAGAGATGGGGACTTTTAAAAAAGTTTTCCTCTTAATCCCAGTCCGTTAAGATGTCCCAGGGCCCCCTCCTGCTCTAATTCCCGTCTATCTCCCGAGGATTCTGTTTATACCTCACCAGTAAACGCCGGGGTTTGAAACCTTGTCACTAATTGAGTGCTAACACTTCAGGTGCTATAGATTTGTTGAGAGCCAGTAGTCCAGAAATAGCCTATTAGGGTTTCCTTGGAGAACTTGCGCCAATCTCCTGGTTCCCATCGTGGGCGGCGGGAGCTGGTGGGACCGCGGGATCTTTGCATGTCCCCGAGGGCTCCCCAAGGTCTTTTGGCCAGTTCGTTCATTCAAAGGATTGGAAGGGGATGTTACAAAACGGCGAGCCCTGGTTGAATAAATCCTTAGGGGATTATAGCTGGTCTTCTATGATTGTTTGCCCTGGTAGGGTCCCGCCAAGGGTCCCAGAGGGGATGAGAGCTGCGGTGGAGCCGCACTGCCCAGCTGCGGCAAGCGGCTGGAGCCAGAAAAAAGTATTCTTTCACCCCTCCGGATTTCTGCTGAGCAAACTGGATTTGGAGCTGTCCAGGAGCTCTGCTCTGCTGCACCTAAAACCTTTTCCTTTTCTTGCTAAATACTTTCTATATTTTTTTCCCCCTTCCCTTCCTCCTTTCCACTATTTTCTCTCCCCCCCCCACTAAGTACTTTCTACCTCTACCGCAGCTTTTGCCGACCGCCTCTCTCTGCTCCTAGTGCCGAGGCTGCTAGCGATTAGAGTAGCCCCTCGCTCCTCGGCCCCGACCTCGGGTACCGCGCAAGAGTAAACGAGTTTTGACCTTGACGTGTGGGCGGCCTTGGCGAGAGGCCTCGTCTCTGCCCGGTGGTCGGGGCTGCAGCCCCCGCAGCGGGTGTGTGTGTCTCCTGAGGGACAGCCCTGCTTGCTGGCGGCAGGGCAGGTGCGAGGCCGTTGCTCCGCTGCCAGCCCCTCCGCCGCTTCTCAGCCTCCAGGGCTACGGCCGCCGTTGCTGGATCCCCGCTGTGCCCTGAAGAGAGCACCGGCCCTTTCCCTCTCCGCAAACGGACCGGAGAGAGCTAATTTGGGTGGGCAGGGTGATGCCAGGGCCCAGCACGGGAATGCAGCAGCCAGAAATCACCGAAGGGTCTCCTCTTTATTTCCGGACAATTTATGCAAAGCCCCGAATAAAAGCGTCCCATGTCGTTTGGGGTTTGGTGTCCTCAGACCCGTTTTCTGGGCAGGCCGCTGGCGATACGCGCGGAGGTGACTCGGTAGCCGCTTTCCACTTCCGTCGGCCACTCTGTCGGGGTGACCCGGACAGGGGCACTTGGACAGCAAATGCCACCGTGGATTTTCCCCTCCTGTCCTGAGCTCTGTGCCTGGAGTCTGACAATTAAGCTGGCTCCTTGCACCCCTGGAACTGAAAGTGGGTAGTTGGGTTTTTGTTTTCCTCACAGGCTGAAGGAAAATCTGAGAGCCTGTTGGATAATTCAAAAGCTTTAATTTTACCCTGCTTATAGCTGCGCTGGGTTCTCTGGGTAAGCGAGCCTGATCTGGGGTGCTTTCTCCCTTCCCGCTTCCCCCATCCCCGCACTGAAACCATGTCGCTATTGACACCGGTTCAGGGATCCGCCGGTTTTTGCCCTCCAGTAAAATTTTCTTTAATGCGGCCAGTTCATTACAAAAGCCCCTTTTCGTTACAATTCAAAGGGGAACGCACATAGGACAGAAGCAATACGGTTATTTTAGCAACGGGAAAATTAAGCGACCGAAGATATTTTCACGTTTAGTAAATGCAGCAACGGTTTGACACACGCGTTCAGGTGCCCGGGGGTGGCCAAAAGTGTTTTTAAAACGAAATACCTTCCAGGCATTGTGAGGCCTGAGTTGTTTCGAAGCACAAGGCTCTAAAAGAAGCGGGGCTGCCTTTTGCCCTCTCCCTCAGAGCTTTGGTCCACTCTTCCTCCCCTGGGCGGAAAGGTTCCCACCGGCTCCAGCGGGAGTGGAAGCAGTGCTCGGCCGGGGAGCCTGAAACTGCCGCAAGGATTTCAGGGTGTTTGCAGCTTGTCTGTCCACAGGATGTTTTCCAGAGGAGATAAAGGTCTGACTTCTCGGATACTTCCTGCTGGCCGTGCAAATCCGATCCGTCTTGCGATGTCACCATGCGCGTTTTGCGCTCCCCAGGATCCTGACAGGGGCTGCGCCGGGCTGGGGCAGGATTTGAGCAGTGGGGTCCTGCTCCGAAACCCCACACCTCACCCCCGCTGCCGGCACCTGCGTCTGCCTCTGGCCGCGTAGCGCGAAGAAGGAGAGCGCAGCCTTGGGCAGCAAGTCTGGAGGAACCTTTTTTGACATGAGTCCGCGTTTGGACTTCATTTGTACTAAAAGTGATTTCCCCAATATACAGACTGCGGAAATGAGGGACCGGCACCGTTCCCAGCCATTGCCCAGCCCTGGAGTGTCGGTTCTCAGCCCCGTGGAGCTGCGGAGTCCCCCGGGAAGCAGGACCCAGCCCAGGCTCTCTCAGAAAGCCCCTTCCCGGGACGGGTAGGAGGTTGGACCCTGGCGAGTAGAGTTACAGACCCCTGACCCCCACCTCTGCTCCGGCGTCTCCCGGCGCTGTCCACTGGTCCCGCGAAGGTCCAACCTGTCACCCACAACCGGAGAGGCATGAAATTGACTGCCCCAAGGGTAAGCCGCGGGCTATGTTCCTGTCCTTGCTGAGCTGCCCTCTCCGTCCCCGCTCCCCTCAGGCCTTTGCGAGGCGGGTGATTCTGACTTTCCTTTATGCCCCTGCACCGGGCAGGCGTCTTTTCCAGATGGCCCCGTTTCTTCTCCCGCACTTGCCGCGGTGCAGCGAGGCCGCCCCGCAGGAGGCAGGGATCTCACCCCTGTCCTGCAGAACTCCACTCCTTGGCCCCAGGGTGGCTGCTGCTCTTGGAGGGAGACCAGGCCGTCTTCCAGATAATAATAGATAATTTTCAAAAACACAACAAAACCCCCTTCAAAAAGCCAAACAAACAAACAAAAACAAAAAAAAGAAAAAAAAGGGAAAAAACCCCAAAACAAACCCAACAAAAAAAAAAACCACAAAAAAACCCCCCAAAAAAACAAACAAAAAAAAACCCCAACCAAAACCAACAGAAAAACAAACTCAGCAAAACCCAACCAGCAACACCAAACAAATAAAACGGAGAAATAATCACTCCTATCTCAAGAAACAGACGGGCGGGCTTGGCGGAGTCGGGAATGGAATTCCCACCCCTGGATTCTGTAAAGGGAGGCGCCGGGAACACGGGATTCGGAGCTGCCCGCCCCCGCGGGGCTCACGAGCGGCTCATTCCCGGAGTGGGACCGGGCCTTTCACTCGTTCTCTTTCTCGAATGGGGAAATGATCTGTTGTTCGTTTTCGTGGTGGTCTGTCGAGTGATGGATCCTTTTCTCCGAAGGGTCCCGTTTCGGTATCCTCTCCATAAAACAAACTCCGAGTGCACCCGCAGCTTGTTTTGCAGAGGGAGAAGTGGTTGGGAAGAAATTCGTGCAAAATTGAAATGTATGAGAGTGAGAGAAACTGGTGAATATATATATATGGGAAGTTTTTTTCCCATCAGTTTAATGAACACACGATTCACCGAACATAAAATAAGATGTATGTCAAGGGTGTGTCAAGAAGAAAAGAGTGAGAAACAAAAGAAAATCTTGTAAGAGTTGCTGTTCTGGATTTTTATTTTTTCCCCCCTCTTTTTTTCTTCCCCAGGGTAAATTTTGCGCTTTTTGGGTATCTTCACAGCTTTCTTTTTAAATGTCAAAAGAAAGTCACATAAATAAAACCAGATCTGCATTTCTTTCCCAATACTTGCATGAATTATCAGCCCGTTTTAAAGCGGTAGAGGGAAAAACACCATTTAAACGGCAGCAGTTTAAAAATTTATTTTGTTTTCCTCGGTACCCCGACAGTACTGTGCCAGTGCCTTGCTGCCTGCCTTGCTCCCTGCCGGCTCTGAGGGCTTTGCCGTCCCTTCCCAAGCCCAGCCGCTGCCCACCTTCTCTGTCAATTAAAGGAAAAAAAAAATCAACTGAAATTCAAGAAACTGCAAACTCCCTTTGATTTCGCACAGAGTTTATTTCTTATAGAAATTGAAGGGATTTGGGCTTTCTTGGCGTTTCCTTACGGCTTTGCATACTTCTGGGCGGACGTAGTTTGGGGCACAGTAACTTTATTTTCTGAAAGCGAAAATTAGTGAGAGGAGCCGTCGGGGGACGGGGCCATGCTGCTTTAGAGAAAGGGATCCGTGGGGAGGGATGAATTCCAAGGAGCTGTCCGGGGGAGCTCTAGGGCGGCCCAAGCGAAGGGGCTGGTCATATTCCGGAGTCTTGCAGCTGGTCGAGATGCTTGGACTGAAACGGACACCGAGAGGTGTGAGAGATGAAGGGAGAGAAAGGAAAACCTGGAACCTGTTACCTGCTGTGTCTGAAAATCCCAGCCCTGGGTCTTACTCTTGGATGTTTCCTGGTCTGGATTATGGCACTAAGCCAGGGACTTGGGGTGTACAGAGATGTGTAGGGCCAGGAGGGCAGCTGGCTTCCTTCAGTGATGATTTTGTAAACCAGCACAGGGGTCTGCAGCCCCTGGTTGTGTATTGTTGTGCTCAGAAGCCCTGAGCTGCATGTAGCCGGAGCTATGCAAGCCTCAGGGTTACATGTCCCCGGGGCTGAATACCGCAGGGGCAGCACCTGCTGCAGCTGGAGGCAGTAGGGAGAGCTGAGGGGGAGTAATGGAGAAATATCACTTGAGTCCATCTTTCAGGCCCCTTTTCTCCAGCTTTCTGAGGCAGCAAATCAGGAATAGATCCTTGAGGAGGCATTGCAGTCTTTCGAGGCACCTTCACATTAAATGTCAGAGCTGGAGTCAGAAAAGATCCCTCCCTCCCATTTCTGATGTTTTTTGACCTTGGCCCATCAGAGTTTTAATATGCAGACTTGATCAGAGCTCAAGAGGATATTTCCTCCTCCAGTGTTTCTCTGGGCAAAGAGGCACCAGCAGATTTTTTCCATAATGATGAAAACATCTGGCTGTTTCCGAGCTGTCAGGCTCTGTGTTGCTTCTTCCCAGATGCCTTCTCCCTTCCAACTCTCCGTCTGCACCAGCACAGCCCCTCTGTGCCCCTGACATTCGCTTGGGCGATGCACTCCCGACCTCCAGCCCCAGCTGAGAGATATTCGACATGGTGTCTGCACAGGGGGACAAAAACCTCCGGGGTCCTCACTGCAGCAACTTGGGTTTGGAAACACGTTTTAGGCACAAGCCAGCCTGGGGATATGAAAATCTCTATCTTGAAGTTTCTGAGGTCTTTTCACCTCACTGTGTCCAACAGAAGTTGAGTCCCTTACTATATAGCCCCATACATGTAGTTCAGGAGCAGCTGCCCTATGGCTTCCTGCTCTCCTGTTTGGCAGAGTCCATCCTAGAGAAGGATGGACATCTATGGTTTCAGGCAGAGCCCTCATCTGCACTGCTCAGGCTGTTAAAACATAGTGTGGTAAAAATGTGTCCTTAGCTTGTGTGTACTGGAGCTGGACTAGATATCAATTTACAGGAAAAGTAAAGAGACAGTAACCCACCAGAACAGAAATAAGGAACTGTATAAGGGCTGATTCAGTGACATCCTAAAGTGATAGCCAAAATTTAAATATCTGAAAGAAAAGGATCACTCTTGTGTTTGAAATACCATAACAGAACTGAGGCTGAAAGTAGCAACTCTATTACGTGTTGTGATTTGAAAGAGAAAAAGTCACAAAATGGAACTGTTCCTGGAAAGTGAACAAATGTATGTCCAAGTGGCATGACTGGAAAAATAGTTTCTTAGGTTACAAGGAAACACTCTGAAAGATGCATTTGGCTCAAAGAAGTCAGAGCCCTATCTAGAGTGTCTCTTAAAATTTCAGTATTTAAAAAAAAAAAAAAAAAGAAGGATGTCCTATGTTTAAAAAACGTGACTTTACTTAGTCCCAGAGAAGAATAAACAAAGAAAAGGCAACCCCCTAAATGCCTTTAGAGAAAAAAATGTGTTTAACCACAATTCTAAACTATCCTTTTCCTTCTCTCTCCCCACTTTTAAAGAAATGGACAAATAACAGCCAAGCTTAAAACCATTGTGTCATATTCCAGCCTCTCTAGCTTAGCTCTCATTGATGTCAAAGTTCATGAAATAACAATAATATTTACAAAATATGAATCTGATCCAGTAGTTCACATTCAGGCAGTGCTCTGCACTTAAGGTGGTGGAAGTTGTGGCAAAAGAGAGCAGAAAATGATCATGTGTCTCCTGTCTTGGGAACTCAGTTTTCATCAGGAATGTTAAAGCTCTGATCCTCATCTGCGTTAGTGCCCAGACCTCAGGTGTTGCACAGGAGGAGACAATGGACTTGTCAGGTGGAGATCTAACAGAAATAGAGTAGATCTATTGGTTTAGTTGTCTCTGTCTCCTGTTCTCATTCCCACCACTTTTATTCTGAATGACTTCTTAGCATTAACTAAAGTTCCAGTAGGATAAAATACCCTGCAAGACAGATTTCTGCTCTGCATTTTGATGTGAATAAACAATTCTTGCTCTGTGTAATTTTGTGTGAGAAGCTCTAGCAGCCCTGAAGTAAATCTGCATTTTGAAAATGCCTGTTGTATGATTACAGTCACTCTGAACTACTGTTTCTATTTATCACACACAAGCAAAAATGAGGCAAAAGGGACATTGTGCAAGTTGCAAAGTCAGGGACTCTGCACTCCGGGTGTGACTCCCTGTTGTGGGCATTCCCATCAAACTTTTGGTTTAATCTCAGCTTTGTTTTGTTTTTGTTTTTTTTTTTTTTTTGGTTGTTTTTTTGTTTTTTTTCCTAAAGAGCCTGTCTCATAAATGCACTGGGTTCACAGTGCATTCAATATTTAGTATTATCCCTCCTGTTGAGCTCCAGGCCTTGTTGTACAGCAAACTGTCAAATCACAGAGATTCCAGGGGTACTCAAGTGCTTTGAAGGTACAAGTGGTTGTCCCTTTGTCTATCCTAAATGCAGGGAGGGAATAATCCAGGAGCTTTAGCTCTGCTGCCTAAAGAAATTGAAGTGCACAGTTTGAGGTTAAAAGCATCCACAGATTTGGAATACCCAATGTGACATAGCTGCAGTACAAGTGAAAAGTACTTTTGATGTTAGAAGATGATAAGATGTTCCATGTGTGTAGACAGCACCGGGAAAAAGCTGTTTAGAAGAGTGTATGAGTTGGGTACATTTAGGACAATTCTTATGTAGGTGACATAAATGCCTGTTCCTGGTACAAAGGCACAAGGTCAAATCTTTTCTGAACGCAGAGATGTGCTACAGTTTCTCAAAGCAAAGGTCTCTTGGGCTTTTGTGATGCATCATTTCTCAGCCTTGCTCTCCACTGAGGTTTTCCAGAACGTGGAGAGGTAACATTTTGGTTCAACTGCTAAAAATTGCAGAGTAGGTGAAAATAAAGGAAATACAGGACATGTCTCCCTTAGGTGGGAGAGCCTGCTCTGTCCAGAAGCAGCCACTGGCTTGTTGGGCTGTGTGGACTGTCCCTCTGTGGCCAAGTGCCATCCCATGGGACCGGCAGCCCTGCCTCAGAGTCCCCAGAGCTGGCATGGTTTGGGGCTCGGAGGGTATCGAGAGTGTGGGTGCAGATGATGAGCAGAAGGCTGGCTCTTGCTGCTGCCTGAGAGGCTGGGTGTCCTCAGGAGTGCCAAGAGCACCACTAGAGAATAACTTGGGTATGAAATTAGAAAAAAACAAAAGCAAAGCAAAATGTCATGCAGCCCACAACAGCCAAGTAACTCCCTGATTTCATGTAACTGAGGCAAATTTTCTCTGTGGCCATCGAGCAACAGGGATGAGATGCTTTCTCCAGCTGATGAGTGTGGAAAGGTTTTGTGGGTGAACAAGCAACAGGCCAAAAAAGAGGGTTACTTTAGGTAAGTGCCCTCAACTGAGTATTTACAAACTGTCCTCCCACTCAGGTAGACCCATTTAAAAAAAAAAAAAAAAATTAAATGAGAGAATCTATCACAGATAAATGCCACTAGCACCTTGTACATCTGCCCAATTTGCAGACGCTAGGACAATCTAAAGCTGGGGGGAGGGGAAGTGGACCTCCTCACTTTCTTTTCTTTTACTTTCTGGTTTGTAAAACTTTAATCTTTCTAATTATAGCTCCTCGAGTGAATAGTTCATTAGCACAAACTTTTAGCATCCTGTCTACTGCTTTTCATGGGGAATACTATCTCAGTCTGCTTTGTATCAGCTCCGTCTGGTTTTGGACACCCCATTCTTGGAGTGAGTTTACTTGTATCAGCTGTGGTGTGCACTGTTCCGATGGGAAAGGCTATCCTAGGAACAGAAGCTGTTACCTCATCAGAACATTTAAAAGCAGGCGTAGCTTTTGTTCACTTTAGTAACTCAGACGTGATGGGATGGCTGTGGCAATTGCATGACCAATACACCAACTCATCCTGTCAAACCCATCCCTCTCTCCTTTCTGCCTTTGGAGTCTTGAGATAAGCAGTAGTGAGATGTCTGTCTGGTTGATGGAACTAGCAGTTTCTAGTCTAATCCATGCTGGGCCACAGCACAAGTGTCTACCAAGGATCACAGAGTAGTATGTTTTATTCAATACTTGCTGGTGGGTAAATTTAGAGTTGACAACTCCCTTCTACAACTGGAGGACTCAAGCACAGTCCTATCAGGTGGCAACTGGCTGAGGGAGTATTTATAATCCATTTGCTGACTGGAATTAATATGAATCTGTCATCCCTTGTGTCACTTTGGAAACCATGTAACCAAGGGCTGATGATGCCAATAGCTGTTGGTGATCTTTTCTGGCAGTAGCTGAAGACATCGTTCCCAACTGATTTCAGAAAAGAAAAATGTCACCAAGATAAAGCAGTGTCTGGGTCCTCTTTTCTCTGAGCTCTGCAGACCTGGGGAAATGGGACATTTGACATGGCCAATAGATTGCAGTTTGCCTGTGGCCAAAGCACAGCTGGCAGGTCCAAGGAGCTGACAGCCATCTATGCAGCAAACTCAGAGCTTCTTTCCTCTTCTAAAACAGAGCAGTGTCTTGTGCTCCTGCCTGATTCCATCTGTTATCTGTGTCCACATACATGGAACTGGAACTTATGCTGTTTTAATCAGGTGAAATACAGCCTGGGCAATTTCTCTAAGGAAAGGAGGTTCATTAGTTTCTCTTACCTGGCTTCTCCAACACACTGTTTTGAATTTCATAAATCCAAAAGGCTAACAGTGATGTCAGAACAAAGCTAATGACAGAGGTGGTCTGAGTAAAATATGCTGGGTAAGATTCAGAGAGAGGTGGGGATGTCAGAAGGGTTGGTAAACTAGTTTCTGTGGAGGGCATCAGTGCCTAGAGCATTTGTTTTCTTTTTGAGCATGTATACAACAGTCTGGGAAATTATAGGAAAGGAGTAATCTCTACCTGTGCCTGCTCATCTTCTTTATCAAAGCACTTTGAAGAGACAGCCTTGGGAAGCCCCTCATGCCCATATGCCCACACATCCAAGTTTAGGATGCATCTAGATATGAGTCAATTTGCTTACCTGAGAACAAGTTCTGTAGCTGATCTTGCTCTAGAAACTTTGCAACTGTTTGACTTGCCATTTGGCTCTCTGCTTTTGCATCTCCTGGAGAAGTGCAGTTTATGTGACAAATACACACTGCTTTACACCCCTTGGGTCGCTCAAGTCCCTTCCAGCCTGCTGTCTGGATAGGCTAATTGTATTAGTAGTCTACTCCTAAACACACTGAACCGAACTAGCACAGCTAGCTAAGCTTTCCACGAGCCCCGGGTCCATCGCTTCCCTGCTGCTCTCCTCTATCTTCTTTATTTCCTTTCTTTTCGCCTTGAACCATTGTATTCTGTCACCCTGCCCTTGTCTGTCTGATGTGAATGCCTTGCTGCAGTTCCTTATCTCTACCGTTTGGCTTTTGTATCTGTTAAGAACAGCCATGAGTTTTCTCAGCAGCAGTCTCCCATAAGCATCCGCCGTGGAAAGGCTGTTAACAGCCACCCAGATGCTCCTGCTCCACAGCCACGGCTGGGATGGAGCTACTCCTTGCTTGGGAGAAATAAAACCCGTCTGTTAAGCCTTCCTGATAAACACAGTCCCTTAGTTTTGCATCTGGGTAACTCTGTGCTAATGCTTGTGGTTCGGCATCCCTAGCATATATTCTCCTCTTGTTTTAGTCTCTGTAGAGGGCTGCCTCAGGATGCACTGCAGAGCAATTTCCAGCCTGAATGTACCTATGATGGGTGCTAAGGAATCCCTGATGTGATGTGACAGTAGAAGGGAAAGAGTGATGCTGGGTAAAGCTACAGGACATGTGATTAGATTACAGCCTGCCTGGCAGGGAGGCAAAACAGGCTGCTATTAATTTCAGCGTGGCAAGTATCCTTTATTTGCTCTTTGGCAGGAGGGGGTCATGTCTGCAACTACAGGCAGCAGCAAGCATTTGAGAAATGGTCAAAAAGCCAATTCAGAGTCCTACTTCCTCCACAGCTGGGTCCAGAAGCCATGCTCACATACACATGTAGGGACATAGGTGTACAAGATTGAGTTGAGTCTTGTATGAATTGAGATATTTAACACCTTAATGACATTTTCAGAATGAAAATGGAAAGCAGGGAGAAGGATTTGCTGTGAAAATACATAACCTTTTGAAGGTGAGCCAGTCAGGAGCCTACATGTACTCCACTTTGCCAGTGACATTAGCTAGCTAGAGCAGATTCAGTGTCTGTCCCATATTTGAGAGGCATGCTCTTCCAACACTGTTATCTCAACAGAACTACTGCATTCTTGTAGTGTAATGTCCCCACACTGGAAAACACACCTGGCACTTATCCACTGGATCCAGCTTGTTCAGCTGGCTGCTAAAAAATACCGAGCACTGACAGACCTACCATGAGCAGGAGCAAGGTCCAGGTGTCAGCTCAACATGTATCAAGAGCCATTGCAAAACATCCTACAACGTTACTGGAAATGATAGGAGGTTTTCCTCTCTACCATTTCAAGGAAAGCCCAGCTTATATTTTAAACACTGGAATGACTCTCAGAATATATAGTTCTGCTCCTCGGTCTTTTGCAGGCTCTCTACAGGCAGCCCATGAGTGGTCTGATTTAGGTTTTCCGTGGTGTGGCTCCAGCAGCACTGGGGCAGTGCTCTCTGCCTCTCCTGAACTAAAGGCATCCTAATTGCACTAGCTAAACAGGCATGTTGCTGGGGGCATCCCAATCTGTTCACCTGCAAAACAGTGATAAGACCCCTTCAGCTCTTTGCCATTCATGGGAAGGTCTTTGGAGCATGAACTACCCTTTCGTGTGGGTTGGTGCAGCAGTTGCACACCAGCATGGTCTGGACTGGGCTTTAACCTGTAGTATTGCTTTTATTAAACTCCCCTGAAAACAAAATATCAATGCAAATACTTTGCAACATTATTTTCAGGCTTATTGGAAGCTATTTCTTTTTTCTTTTAGGCTGGCTTGAAAGGTGGTAATTTCCTAATAGGAAAGATGAAGCATAGGTTAAAACTTCAGTGAAAGCTGTGGACTGCTTTCTGGGCTATTGGAAAAGAAGGAACAGGATTTGATGATTTTAACATTTTTTTTCTCAGGTCTTCTATTTTAGTAGATCAAATAAATGGAAATAAAAGCTGGGATTGTTACAGCTGAGAGGAATGTTAAAAATCAGTTAATTTCTTCTGGGGTTTGATGTTCATTTTTTAATTTCATTCTGTTTGCAAAGGTGAAGAGACTGCCTCTGTCTTTTCCTCCACTTAGACACTAACCTTTCCTTGGAAATACAGTTTAGCCACAGTTTGTCTACAACCAATAAAAGAGATGTTTAATCCATTTATAACATATTCTAGGATCTCCACAATTTTAGACCCAGGAAGATGAGACCTTTAAGAAAAGTTCGGGGTTTTTTTCAGTGACAGTTTCATAGAATCATAGAATGCTAAGGTTGGAAAGAGACCTCAAGGATCATCTAGTTCCAACCCCCTGCCATAGGCAGTTTCCTGGAGATTTTTCCTGAGAAACAAGGGGAAGACGTTGGCATTCCCTAGGGAGCCACACGCCTGTCTTCTGCTTAATCCTCCAGCGATCCTCACCCTGGTAAGGCCAGCTCCGCCCTGCCGCTGCTGCTTTCTCCTGGCGTTTGCTGCGCAGCTTCTCTCCTGCTCCTGTGCCCCGGATGGACACGGCCAGGTTGGAAAGATTTGTCACCAGTGTGCTGGAAAAGCTGGGAAAAAGATCAGAAGCCTGACCTGAAGTNTATATATATATATATAAAAAGATCTAATAGGTTTTTCTGCCCATAGACCAGGTGGAATAGGGACTAGATAGTTAGAGAGGCAGGGCAGGTCGAGAGATGAAACTCTTTTTCTCTGTCTCTGTCTCTGAGGCCCCCTGTATAATTTGACAGCTGAGCACATCCACTCGCTCTTAAAAGTTTTAAATGTTGCTTCTAAAATCAGCATAGGCTGCTGTACACAGAAAATTGTTCTTCATTTAGAGATAGATTACACTGTCTTCCCAGACTCCCACATCCTCCTGAAATGGGAGGTTTTGTCTCTGAGACCTCTTAGCTTCTAGCAGTTTGAATTTGGTTGGTTTTTCTTAAAGAAGAATTGATTGCCCATAATTATGCTCACTCTATCTGAGGAGCTTCTGGAATCCTGTGGTTTCAAAGGAAATCTCCTAGAAGTTTTAAATGAAACTTCAGATAGGCTTGATGAGGGTAGTTCAGGGCAAGTAAAGCATCTATGGATAATATACAGAATTCACCACTTAGCCTGCACTGTGTGGAAGGGGATGCAAATCTTTCTAGTTTGACATGGCTGTGTGCACCTAGAGGAAACTGCATGGTAACCCACAGCTTGCTTCACACCAGATTGTTTCAGTATCTGAATTTGATTTCAAGCCCACGTATGTTTCAGAAGAGAACTATATTCTGCAAACCTAGATCACTTGAACTGCTGGAAGTTGGCACAGATTTGTCCCCAAACAGAAACCAGAGAAAGGGCTCTGCTCCAGAAAGTCTGTTGCCAGATGGTCATTTTGAGCAGAAGGAAAAGAACAAAATGTTAAATACTGCTCTGCTTTGAAGAGTGGTTTCGTAAGTGCAGCTTAATGCACAGTAATGTAATTGGTTGTTCTTTCCCAAGTAGTGTCAAGAGGTAGAGGTATACAGTTTATCAATGTGCCTGTTCCCTAAAATTAGTGGAAAACACACATTTAAAGGCCTTAAATTATTCTTTATTGCACCTCCTTGTATTCTTCTTTTCTGCATAAAACACATTACAATGTTGCACTACTTACTACTGCTCAGCCCATGGGGCCTGCTCTATATATATATATATTTTTTTCCCCCCAGATATTTATTTCTCCCAATATTTTTCCTGGCATCACAGTTAGGGAGATAGTTCTATAGTTGCCTGATTCCCTCTGTCCCTTGCTTTTGAAGAGAAGAGGCTACCTTTGCCCTTTGCCCGTCTGCTGGTATCTCACCTGTCCCTCACAAGTTCACTAATGGCTGAGATAACTGGCTCCCCGAATATCCAATGATAAAATTCCTTGGGGACAACTGATTAGGAAATATCACTCTTATCTGCATACTTTCTAGTGTGTTCTGTCCTCGCTTAAGACTGAGCACATGTCCCTGCTATTAATTGTGGTCACCGTTGATGGTTTCAGTGAAGAGAAGAGCCAGAGCAGGCAGTGAGTGTGGAGGAATCAGGGACACCTGTGCTTCCCATACAGCTGCAGGTCATAGAATCATAGAATCAACCTCCAAGAGACCTCCAAGCTCATGCAGTCCAACCTATCACCCAGCCCTAGCCAATCAACTAGACCATGGCACTAAGTGCCCCATCCAGGCTTTTCTTGAACACCTCCAGGGACGGCGACTCCACCACCTCCCTGGGCAGCCCATTCCAATGCCAATCACTCTCTGCGAAGAACTTCCTCATCTCCTTCCTGCACTTCACTTGACTGTGATCAGAGTAAAATAGAATTTAGAGGAGCCAAATGAAGCGAATGTTGATGAATCAAACCTTACAAGAACAATTTCTCTTCTGTGCGTGGAGCTCAGCCTCTCCACCTGCAAGGTGAGCTACCGTTGGGTGAAGTGCCTGCGATGCTTTCCCGGCCAGGGTCTGCTTACAGAGATGTGTGGTGCAAGGTTGCCTTCCAGTGAAGACAGCAAGGTACTGCAGGAAGGAAGCAGGAGAATCTCATGAAAGGCTGAAGTAGATTTGGGAGCCGCACTCGCGGCTAAAGCTGGGACATGCAGGGTCCAGAGCACCAGACAGTGTGTGGGTAAGGATGACCCAGGAACAAAAAAAACCCAAACCCAAATTAATAATTTGAGAAAATGCCCATAACTTTGGTAATGCCAACCATAACCTGTGGCCTCTGCAACCCACCGAGCTCAGAGACAGTTTATGCTCCTTTCCCACTGCTGCCTGCAAATCCAGCTGTGTGGGAAAAGTTGGCATTGCCAACAGGAGGGGAAGCTTTGCCCTCGAGAGTCAGCACACAACGTGCTGGTTGTTCTCAGCCCTTCTCTGGTTAAGAGCTCGATGATTTTTTCTCTCTCTCTCTATTTTTTTTTTTTTCCTTAAATAGAAATCAGGTTTTTTAGGTACACTCACAGTGACTGGCACTATGGGGCAAATGCACCCTGCAGTGTGCAGGAGGATGAGCTTTGCCCTGTTTCCCACTTGCACATCACTCTGCTCTGCTTTTAGTGGAGAATGAACAAATCTGATGCCTTGGTGATAGGTCATTATGGCACATTTGGATTATTTTTCTCATTAAAAAATGCCATTAGCTTCAGAACTAATGACACAAATGGGCTGTGTAACTTTCCTGAAAATAGCCTTTAAAAATTTAAATTTCTTTTACTAATAAAGCATCTTGAAAAAAAATCACTTAGAGCTTGCTTAAAGTTCCTATGTAGCTTTTACTGTTTCAGAGCACACTGGCCATTTTTTGGGTGCTTCTAAATTAATTTTCTTTCTGTTTTAAGTATTTGCACCTCCTCTGCTGTTATTCTTAGAATTATCTGACAAACCTAGATACTGACAGGAGAAGGCTGAGTTCATCTCCAGAAGTAAGAAGACCTAAAAGAGTGTCCTCAAACAAACTGAAAACCTGAAGCAAACGCCTCCATGTGCTCTGTGTCCTCTCTCTATTCTTGTCATGTCTGATATTGCCTATGCAGTGGGAGGCAAAAGAGCATAAAAGGCCATTTTGCTGTTGCTGCTATGGTTTCAGTTGCATCCTTTGCTCTCCCCAGTGCTCTAAAACTGCATGGGAGAGTACATGGGAAATTTGGGACTGGGCAACAATATTTTAGAGGCTGTGGTGACACAGAGACTTTTAAAAACTCCTTCTGCTGCCTTTGTGCATAGAAGTCACACTTGATTCCTTCCTGTTAGGGATGTGGCTGTGCTGGTGCAGGGCAGGTTGATGGCTGCTGGAAGGCTGTTCTGGGAGCAAAGCCCAGAGAGAGGGTCAAGCGAAGAATATAGCAGATGTCGTTGGTTTAGCTGGGTGAAAAGCTGTGGCAACCAAGGTAGGTAGGCAGAAAAGGGGCTGCCAGGGCAGGATTTAAGAAAATACTGAATCCTGCAAACTATGCTGAAGTTCAGATGAACCCCAGCGCTGATGCTGGGATTTGTCTGGCATGCTAGAGGTTGTAACCCTCCATCCCTAACCAAAATCTTCCGTCTATCGTCTGTTCTGCTTCTGGTTGCCACCAAAGCCCGGACTGCCGTGACCTTCTCGGTGCTGTGCAGGCTGCTTTCCTCCCTCCTGCTACAAGGTGGTGCTGCAGAACAGGGAAATGAGCCTCTCAGAACAGGCAGTAGCAAGCAGTGCTGCTGGGGGACAAGGGCCTGCCCTACAAAGGCTGTGCTATGACTCCGAATGGGCAGCATGGGGGTCCTGGTGGGGCAGGGCAAAGGAGGGCTCTTGAGCTCTGACAACCCTCGGGTGGGCTGTGGGTTGCAGCTATGCAGCTAATGTGCACTGATTCTTCCCACCCAGGGAAAACTGACCAATCCCTCCATGTCCTGCCTGCTCTGCAGCTATGGTGGTGTCAGGGCAATATGGCTGGGAATTCCTTATCTGCTTGTCCCGTATTGTTGTGGCTTTTTCTGTGCCATGCTGCACTGGTTTGAGGCTAATTGGAATATTTTAATAGAGAAAATTATATTATAGGCTGTGAAAGAAAAACAGTGGTGATGTCTACTTCACTCATAGGCTTGCTGAGATGTTTAAGAAAAGAATACAAAACAAAGGTAAGACACTCGGGCTTGCAGACAGTCTCCCAGAGTGCCTCGGGCTGTCTAGCAGCTTCTTGCCTCTTCTTCTCTCTGCTGAGTAACCTCACTAACCATTTTCCTTCTAACCCCCCCGGCCAATCCTCCAAATTCACCTTGCGTGTAAGGCAAACCTTAGGGTAAGGTATAGGGGTGGGGAGAAGGTGGAAGGGTGGTTGGAAGCCCCTCCTGGGGCCTGTGATTTCTGGGAGGGGTGTTGCATTTCTGTATTACCTTTACCTTATATATTTCTGTAGATATTCCTGTATATAGTGTATATATCTGCTTGTACATTGTGCTAAGCTGTAAATAGAGCTTCAGTCCTTAACTTCCATCTGGCTGAGTCTAGTCTGGGTGATTTTACAATGTGTGTGTGGAGGGCAGGTAACTCCCAAACCATCACACATGCACAGGAGGAGAAGGGCAAGTCTGACTTGAGCACACTGGGCTGGCATGTATCTGAGTGATGAAGGTCAGTGATGAACTGTGCTATGTCCTTGCCCTGCACTGATGTAGGTGGTAGTTACTTCCTTGCAGAAGTCCTGGTTCTTGCTGTCAGTCAGACTATCTGGTTGATGTGCTCTGGTGAATGCAGTTGCAGGAGTTTAAGATATGACTGCCTACCAGTTCCCTGTTTAGTGTTCTTGTGGGACAGGATTAGCTGTGCTTCCACTTCTCCAGCCTGGTATCTTTTTCAGGGGAGGCAAACTGACCTTTGTTGATGGCTTAAGCTGATGTAACAAACTCCTCTCTGGAACTCCTGAAACAGAGGTGCATGTCCTATGATGTCTCTTTAGCTCTAGGAGTGGTGACCATCAACAAACCACAGCAAAATCTTTTGGCCATCTTAAACTGGCCTGCTGTAGCTGATCAGAGGGTGTAGGTCAGAGCCCTAAAGACAGCTCTTGCACTACATTTGTTCTGTTTTTTGCCATACCTGTACTCATTTACTTACAGTTATACAACTGATCAAAGGTTTATTCAGATTCTCATGAGAATACTTTATTATGTACGAAAATGATGCACAACACCTTATATTTTTAAGAAAAAAAGGCAAGACTTGTTTTCCTTTTGTGATTTATCTTAAAGGATGTGAGGAGTGAAATGGGAATTCAGAAAAGAAATCATGAGAAGGAAGTATTACCTAAACCAAACTGTCTAATACATCAAATACATATGAATCATAGAATGGTTTAGGTTGGAAGGGACTTCAAAGACCACCTAATTCCAACCCCCTGCCATAGGCAGGGACACCTCCCACTAGAACAGGTTGCTCAAGGCCTCATCCAACCTGGCCTTGAACACCTCCAGGGAGGGAGCAAAATCAAAATAAGTATGTAGAGGCTTGTTCTATTTGTATTAAATAGTGAGTTAAATGATGTGTTTGTCCTGGTTAGGGTCTTCAGGGGTTTGGTACTAACAGAATGCATTCTGACTTATCAGTTCATGGTTAGAAAAGGGAAAGAAACTTATTACTTCTCAGCTCATTAACACCTGAATGATAAATTACCTCAGTCGAGCAGATTGAATAAATCAGAAGGAACGAATCTGATTTGTTTTTTTCCATACTTGCAGTAAAAGTTATTTTCATCAAAATCTTGTTGAGCTTTTTGTCATGTTCTGCTCATGTTCTCTGGCTTCCACCATTTCAGCAGTTTGATTTCCCTTTAAAATGCTGTCATCAGGTATGAGTTGTGCAATTTTTCCCTGTAATGCAAAGGGTTTCAACAGACTAAGGTGTAAGTTTGATTCTATTTCTGATGATGCTTAAAATGTGTGTGTGTGAAATGAAAAAGAAAATAAAATTAATAAGTTACCACTTATCTACACTGTGAGCACCCATTGGCTGTCTATACATAACCCAGCAGGTTATTTTTAAGCTGACACTGTTTTGGTGGATGGTGCTGGCCTTGAGTAGGTACAATGTCTTGTTTCCTGCTCTTATCCTCATTGATATTTTTTCCTAAAGCATATGGCCCTAGAAGCTGTTCTGAGGGGTTTGGACGTTTTTCTTTAGAGTCCAGATACTGCTTGAAGGTGTTTCCTTAGCACAGAGTGGAATCCTTGTGTGGGGAGACAACCTAGGGCATCAGGTGCTCCCCCTGGAATAAGCCTGTAGTCAATTTTGCAAACTTAGATGTCCTACTTGGCTTCCAACTGCTGCTCCAGAACGCCAACAGTCTTCCAGAGGTCCTGGGTCATACCTATCAGCCTCAGGTAGATGAGTTGGATAACCTAGCATGTATCAGTTGGCTCCTATATTTGGCAATGAGTGTCTTTCATCTTGCACTAGACATTGCTGTTGTTCCTGCTTCATGCTCTTGAACGAGTCACTTCTCACTGCTCCTTTCATCCTTTGCTGTGGCTGTTTTGAGCGTCACCTCCTTGGTCCGTGGATTCTTGTACCATGTATTTACCTGGATCTGAGGAGGGAAAACAAGAGTCATAATCATGTGGCCCAGACCCAGCTGCCAACCACAGCAGGTCTGACAGGTCCAGCTGGCTGGGCACGTGCACAGCCAACTCCTGGTGTGCACAGGGAGTGCTTGGGGAATGTGTGGGGGCAGCTTGCCCAGAACTCATGTCCATTTGATGATGGGGCTGCCCAAAATCTGGAAATCAAGTAGGGCACTGTAAAAGGATGGGCAGTGGCAGGAGAAGAAAATTGAATGGCTGCAGAAATACCAGGGGATGTAGTGGTGATGGACTCAAAGTTATCAGTGTTTTGGGTTTCCCCTGAAGGGTTGAACAAGCACAACCTTTATGTTTTGGGGCAGAGTTTTCAGGGACCAGAGAAGCCTCCCTCTGAAGTGCTATATTGTGTGCATAGGCTAAGCCTCATTAGCAGCTCATTAGTGGCTCCCTTCCCTTTTTAATTAATTTTAAAAAACTTCTTGATTCTTCTACATGCAGTAAGCAGCCAGAAGAGTCAGTGGAGAAGTAATGTTTCTGGAGTAATTCCTTTACTGTCTGTGTGGACATCTGCCCAGTGTCTTCCTGCAGAAGATGTACCTCCTCAGGGAAGGGAGCAGTTGAGTTTGCCTCTTGCCATCCACCTCCAGTGAGCAATTTCTGCTCTTAGCTCCACTCTGTTGAAACACCTTTAAGATGAAATTGTGGAGCAGCTAAGTTTTTCAATTTGCCTTCCCTTCTTTCCATATCTTCTCTGTTTCTTCACCTTCTTTTCTGACTATTCTTACACTGCCCCTTCTGTTTGTTATTTCCCTTTCTGTTTCTTTCTTCTTCATTTTTTCTGTCTTATTCCTCTCCCTTTCGCTCCCTCTCTCTTGCTGCTGGATATTATGAGCAGTGACAGCCATGCTGGGAGCTGGAATCCAAGGAGATAACAGCATTGCCATGAGAATCAGTCTGCTCAGCTACAATTAGCCCTGCTGATATCTTTCACCTGGACAGAGCTGCCTTATCATTGCTACTTCTTGGAAAATGAAGGGTCACAGATACTGATCGCAGATAGCATGACTCTGGCATTTCCCTCTGGTTTTCATGTTGCTGGAATCTCTTTTTGGCTCCCTTCTGCGTACAATTAGTTTTGCATCTCTTGTTCAGCTGTGCTGCTGTCAGATGGAAAGCAGGCACCGAAGCTTTCCAAGGTTGATGTGTCTGAAACAGAGACCCTGGGTAAATTCACTTGGTGTGAACGACGGCACACATCCACAAATCCTGGATGCTTCTGAAGTTCAAGACCAGAAATAAAATAATGTGTCAATGCCCCAGGGTCTCTTTATGGTAAATCTTTGCCCTGTCTTTGGAAACTATTGAGAAGGGTGCAAGGCAGAGCCAGCTGGGCTTGTTAACGTTGGGCTGATCCACCCACCCTTCTCCTAGCTGATTGCGCAGTTCCTGACTATTGATGTGAGGAAGTTGGCAAATGCTCCCACAGCTCTATTTTCCACCACGGATGGGCTTTAGCAACTGTTTCTTGAGCCTGGACACATCAGTATTGTCCTTCCTGGCCTTTGTTTTGGTGGCAATTCCATCTGATAAAAAGAAACCAAAGCTGGTAAAGGCAGCTAATCCAGCCTCTGCTGTCATTGCAGCTTTTATTCTGATATATTTCTTTCTATTTGCCTTGTAAGTGTGACTCTGCAATGCTTAGTTCCTCACCTTTTGGAAGCTTGAAAGCATCTGAACTGCAGGACTGCAGGGGCACGTGTTGCAGAGGTGGCTTTATGACTTTATGTCTTCTTTCTTTCCAGTGCCTTAGAGACACAATTGCTGTGATCTGTTAGACTGCAGTCAGGCGTTAGGTATACAGATACTGACATTAAACTAATGACCCTTGGTCACAGTCAGGAGAGAAAACTTAGACTTGCAGAGTACCTCCCTCTCTGACCATTTAATAAAGCCAGCCTGTGGGACAGGGGCAAAGATGACTATCAAGGTATTCTTTCTCTCTTTCCCTCTCTGCTTTTGCTACAGATTTACTCCATTTGCAGACAGTACTGAGTGGGAATCAGTACTGTCCATTCTGTAGATGAGAGCTGATGTCTCCACCTTTCCCCCTGATCTGGTTAAGTCTTTTTTTGCCTTTTTTCATATATGGATACAGCAGCCTCATCTGGGGCCTGTTGTACTATTACTGCCAGCAGCAGCATTTTAGCTAATTGCAGGTTTTGTCACTGTAACCTGTGAGATAACATCATGGGCATCACAGCCCCTGCTGATGCTGTGCACTACCAGATAGCTGAAAACTCACATCCAGCTGAAATGCCTCAGAGCAAGTTACTCATATTTCGGTCGCTGGGAGCACAGAGTTTGGAACAGCTTGACGGTTTTTGGGTAATTTTGGAGGGTTGTGAGATGGCAATCAGAGTTATATCATATTTATCCAACACCAGATACAATAATGGAGGGCGCCAGCCCTTGTGTCATGTGGCTGCAGAGTTGCCAGTCCCATTGGAACGTCCCTGGGACTGGCCCAGGGTGTTTCTGCAGAGGAGTGAGCTGTGTTTGAGGGTGTGTCTGCCACCCAGCGTATCAGAGCCAGGCTTGCGTAAGCCTTACTACGGGTCTGCCATGGTGCAGCTACACCTGTGGCAGTCACAGCCAGAGGACAACCTTGGCTCCCACAGCAGCTGCGAGAGCGGCTGGCTTCTGAGGGTTACAGCCCTAAGGACAGAGTGTACTCACCACAGCAAACGTGCCTCATGTGGTCTGCACTCAGGGACGAGGGCTGTGAGAAGGCTGTTGAACTAAACTAGCCTATGCCTTCTCTGTAGCTCTCCTTCCAGCAGTGTGTGTCCTTCCAGCTGAACCAAACTAGCCTGTGCCCTCTCTGTATTTGTCCTTCCAGCAGCACTGTGCCGCACTCTGGTGCTGCTCTCAGGCACTGGACTCGTGCTGTGCCTGTGGTATATGAACCACTTCTCAGGTTATTCCCTCCCTTCCAATTGATGTTGCTCCAAAGCAATCTCTCAATGGTAGTATTTGGTTTATCATGGCTTGGCAGATTTTATGGCCCCTGAAGAAAAGTTCAGTCATTTTCTCATCCTTGAGAAGCCTGCAAAGTTTTTTTTTTTCTTTAAAGGTAAGGGTGGGTATTGCTTTGGGACTGGAGTTTCCTTTTCCTCCAAAGTTTAGGCTTTCTCTTGCAGCCTCTGCCCTCTGTCTTGCCTGTGCCTTGTGCTGGTGGAGAGCATGATCCTCCTCTTAGCTGCCCACCAT
The DNA here is from genome assembly GCA_013399055.1 of Ramphastos sulfuratus. Lineage (NCBI taxonomy): Eukaryota > Metazoa > Chordata > Aves > Piciformes > Ramphastidae > Ramphastos > Ramphastos sulfuratus. The sequence goes on along the minus strand of WBNM01016928.1, from coordinate 28,566 downwards.
CCACTCAAACCCTTAGTCCTCATGGAAGAAAACATAGGTGAGTCGCCAGAGGAATGTGAATCCAATAAATTGCAACATCTGTGTGTTTACCTGACCTCCAATGTTTACAAATTTAGCTGGCAGTCTCATGAGGGAGGGTTTGACCAAATTATTTGTCAACTGGACCTTAATGCTCTTCTTGTTTCTGCTCAGTCTGGCATTACTGTAAGAACAGCTTGTTCCAAGCAAGCTTCTAAATGAGCTTATGTGCCTAAACAGCATCATCAGATATTCTCAGTACTGTCTCCTGGTCCTTTTTAACTCCACCCTTTCAAGTTTCTGACTTCTCTGCTATTGCTCAGAATAGTTACTGTGTTTTCCCATATAAGTGGTATCACCCTAATGCTGGGAGGGTATAGCTGGTCTTCCCTCCTTTGAAGAGAGGGCCTGATGGCTTTCCCAGGCTGTGCTAAAGCTGCACTTTCCAGCAGAAGGAAAGGGAGAGGCCGTTATGTGTAGGATGGCCAGAATTCAAGCAGTATCCTACATAATGCTATAAAGTGCAGCAAACTTGATTTCAGGTTTTTCAAAGCAGCATTCAAGCCTTATCTTTGTCGTATTTAAAGCATCATGCAGTTCTGGGTGCTGTTGAAAGACTCTATGGGTTGCCTGCTCTTCTATGGTTTGGAAACGGTCTGTGCTTAGGGAGTGATGCAAAAAACCCCATGCCTCAGATCCAGGCATTTCTGAATGTGGGATGTTTGAGAACAGATTATTTTCAACCTCATCTATTTTCTGATTTTGTTGGGACTATTCCTGATAAGCCTGGGTAGTCAGGAAAGCTTCAGTGATTCCAAGCTCCATCTGGAATCTAATCCAAATGTCCTACTATTACCAATAAGATGTTTTACCGGAGGCTTTGGTGAACTCAAGATTGGGCCTTTAATTATTATCCAATCCTCATTCATCAGTCCTGGATCATTGACTGTGGCCAGCTTTCTCTAGTCCATGTAATGTGCATTGCCACAAAGCACATCTCCCCTTCCAGGAATCTGCAGAGTCAGCTGGCTGCCACCGTGGGCTGCCCAGAACCTTGAGAGCTCTTCCTTGATGCAGAGCAGTTGCAGCTTCCCTGGGCATCCTCTGCTGCCTCCAAGGCATCCGGGCTGCTTTGCTTCCCTCTTTCTGTATAGGCCAAAATGCTTTTAATGGCCTTCTGCAGACTCATCATCAGTTAGTGTTAGCTGTTGGACCAGCAAGTGCAAATGGTAGATCTGAGAGAAAGCCACATAATTCCTGTGATTACTGTTCAGAAGCAGCTTGTGCAGTGAGTTAATGCTGAGTGCCCAGCTAGGCACTATTTAATTTTCTACGTGTGGAAGCAAAGGAGGATGTTTCCTTCTATCAGTGGCCATGGAAACTCTTTTTGGCCAGGAGTCTATCTTGTGATATGTGGATCAGTAGCCCCTGACAGCCTGGAGCTGCCACTATTATTATTATTAATAACAACAACAATAATAACTTTGAGAATGCTTCAAGCATGTGTGCTGCACCCCTCTGCAAGCTGATTTCGTAGTGGCTTGATTTCATGTCAGTTTAACAAAATGCTGAATGTGCACAGTTCTTCATTTTTATCTTAAAATAGGACATCTAAATAAGGCACTCTGTAGGCCTTTCCCAGTCTCTCCTGGCTGTCAGCTTTCACTGAGCTTCCCCACACCTCCCACTGCATTTTTTCTCCAGGGTAGGAAGAGATTCTGCAATGTAAGTGGGATTATTCATGGGTGACAAATGTAGCCCGGTGTGATTGTGGGATAGAGAAAAGCAGATACACACTGCAGAGAATCTGAGAAATAGAAGCGAGGTTTATAGAGGGATTATGTGCTATAATGTCTTAAGATAGTGGAGAGCTGATCCTGTGCTGTGTTAAAATGCAGCCTGGCTCTAGTCTTCTCATGAGCTGCTGTTTCCGATGACACCAGAGAAGCTGGCGCTGTCTTTGCCATGGGGGCATTTTGTTCTTGCACCATGTAAACCAACTCAGGCTTGATTTCAACCTTCTTGAGGTCCTTCTTGCACAACTTCATGTCAGAGCTGATCTCTGTGGTGTCGCCAGAACCACTGAGATGCATGGCAGTGTATCAAGCTGAGTGGCACTGCCCCTAGGGCACCACTTTCTTGCAGCGGAGAGATACCTTAGAAAAAAGCTATATCCCCATCTACATGGAGAGCCTCACTGCAGACTCAAAAAATTAACTTTTTATTTTAAAAGAACTTCTAAATAAACTCCAAGCCACATTTTTATAAAGAAGGATGGTATTTGCAGAAAAGGTCAGGGCTGTAACAGTCAGTATCCTCAGAGATAGGAATTCTCAGCTCCCGCAGCCTCCCATAATTTGTCATGTCTTTAAACCCTCAAGTCCCTGTTTTCCATTCCTGATCAAGAAAGACATGAGGTTTTGATTTCAAAATTAAATGCTCCACTGGTTTGGATGTCTTTCACTAAAGAAAATGCACAGAAACAGTAATTAGTGGAAGTTCATTAATTACATGGTTATACCCAGGTCCAACCCTGTGCCAGGATCTGTTAGTGCTAGCACTGCGGGAACAGACCTGGGAGGGACCTTCGGAGGCATTTGTGGAGCTCCTGCCCCGAGGGAGGTCCAGCTGCACCCCGTTGCATCCACTCTCCTTGATTCAGCTTCAGATGGTCATAGGGTGGGTGACTGTGATGAGTCTGGGCGATGCAGGCTGCCGGGCAATGCTCAAGGCTCGGGATCTGCTGTATTTGTCACCAGGGAAGCATGTGGCAATTTCTGACTTTAGCAGGTGTGAGAGAAGCCTTTCCTGCGAGAGTCTGCGAGGAGAGCATGGAAACACGAACATAACTAGCAGTGAAAACTGAGTGGGATTTGTGTTTCTGGTGAGGTGTCAGGAAATAGCTTTAAAAATGCACTGCTGAGAGGCTTCCCAGCAAGCTTTAACTATTCCCTCACCTGGGAAGATCGCTGCGATGAATTCATCAGGCGTGACGCAGCAGAGAGCTGCTCTGGAGCTGCCTCGGCTCTCCTGGCATCTCCAGTCATGGGCTCAGGGAGGAGAACGAAGGGCAGTACCTAGGAATCATTAAAGAGGAATGCAGAAGCATTGGCAGTAGGTTTGACTCAGCTCTCTACGTGGGCTGACATATGTAAATTGCCATATACATTTGTAAATGTTTTGGTATGCCTGAGCAAGCCAATATCTGGAATTAATTTTGTTCTTTTGGGAGGCTAGACAGGGAGCCTGTAAGAGAATAAAACCAAATGGACCACATATATGAATCTCAGTGGGATTCGTTCAGCTGGATGAGACCTGTGTACGTGCATTTGCAGTTTGAATTGCCTTGATTTGCTTTTCCTTGCCTCGCTTGTAAAGTGACTCAGACCAAACTGAGCTAAGATCACTCCAGTCTTGAAGCAGACTTACATGCTAGTACTAAACATATTTTAAGTTACACACTTCTCAGGGTTGTGCAATGCAGAATCTCTGCTCTGCAGTCTGGTTTAGAGCTTCTTTTTCTCTCTGCGCTTCTGCGCTTTTTAATGTCAGCACTCTGTTACTGCACTATGTGCAATGTGACGCCCTAAGGGAAGGTGAGGGTCACTTCTCCATCACTAATGTCTAGCCACTTTTTGGAGCAGAATGCAGTCTCACCACTTTATGCATGAGGAGATGAAAAATAACCTTTCTAGTTGAAATGGCAAGGAGGGTAGAGGGCAGAATGCAATTACCTGAGCCTCACCACAGCCATGGTGTGAACCAGCTCCTGAAATAAAATGCAGTGGGATCTTTAATGCCAGTGGGTGGTCCGGCACCAGCACAAGCTATTCTTTGGTTGTAGCCTGGCTGCAGTTTGGTCTGAGATCACATCTTGCCAAACTCTGTCACATCCCTGCTGGCAAGAGGCACCTTCCCATTGGTGTATGACCACAGCCTGTGGCAGGATTATAAAGAGCTCTTGCACCTAAAAGTGAAGAAATGCTACAAGTCCTGGATTGCTGCAAATCACATTGAGGCTTGTAAGGCCCATCTCATCCAAAGGCTTCAACTCGATTAGTTATTTTTAAACCCCACAGAAGGAGTGTTAAAAATGTGCTTTTTCATGCAAGCAGCCTTAAAAAAGCCCCGTGCTTTATGTTCTGAAGTGCTTTCTCATAATTTCCCTGTCCCTTTGCTGCCTACACCCCGACGCTGTATGAAAATGACTTTGGAGACAACATAAAGTGCTGTTTCTGCAGCTCGCTTTTTTCCTATGTTTTAGGATTTTGCTCTTCTCCTTTGCTCAAACTTCACTAAGCATTTAAGATTTTGAAATCTGCTAGGATGGCAGTAGAGTGATCCGAGAGAGAATTACTGCTACAGTACGTGCCTGTTCTGTCCCTGTACAGAGCCACTGGCTAGTACTTAATGATAGACTATTACTAGCTGGCAGTGGAGAGCAGAATGGAAGTCCTCTGCTTTTAAGGTAAAATCTTAAGGGGTAACTTGCTACTACATGAATCGAGTCTTTTGTATGTGCAGGACAAATCTTTTCAGCTATTACAGCTTTCAGAAAGCATTGCTGGTTTATTTGTTAATAGCTCTAAAATCTTAGTGCTTAGGACTTTGGCCCCATGCTGGGGGCTGGGGATGTCTTACCTGCAGGCAGGTACCATGGTCAGCCCAGATCCCCTTCTTGGTCCTTGGGGGATGCTGAGTTGCACCCATAGCAAAGCTAACTGAACAGTGTGGTGCCACTGCCAGCCTCCCACGGGGATTTTGTAATTTATCACCAAAGTAGTGAGAAGAAACCCAGGAGCACTTGCATGCCCTTACTTCCCTCCTAACTTAAATACAGGGTAATTTAAAACAGATGAGGTGTTTCTGATATGCTGCAGTGAACCCAATCCACGGTTCTTGCTGGTGGAAACACCTCCTGAAACAGGCAGGCTTTGCCAGAGCCCAAGAAGTGCACAGGCTTCTGCACCTCAGTTTTGGTTTTTTGTCTTCTGGTTTGTTCTGCATCTCACTTTCTGCTCTCAAACCAAGCAGCCAAAGAGGTGTCTCTCCCCCGGGGGAATGACATGCCAGTGACAAGGTCTCTGCCCCTGGCCGGCTCTCCCTGGTATACAGAGAGAAATGTCTGGCTGTGTTCCCATGTCCTGCCCCAGCAGGGGCACCTCTGCCCAGCTGACACTGAGGGACCAAGCAGACACATTACCTCTGCCCCTTTGGCTGAACCTGCTGGCTCAGCTTCAGAGAGCTTGTCTTCCCCCTTATCACAGCAGCTGAAATTCCAGCTAAACAACACCCAGCCCCAGACTTATTCAAAACATTTATTAGTGTTTAAGGAAAATAATAGTGTGAAAGGTACAGAGCTTTGTCTAAAGTCATATGCATTTTTTTTTTTTTACAAGCTTATTTGGCTGCAACTTCTACATGAGATAGAACTAGTATGTTTTTCTCCCAGAGATTTGGAATTAAGGACAGTTTGGTATTTTTTTTTTTTTCCTTTTAGTTCAGCACTTCAAGTTAGGACAGCATCTTCCAGGGTTTACTGCTATCTTTTTCCAGTAGGCATTTTGCTTCTCCCAGTATTTTCATTCCAGAACAAGGCTGATTCCAGATGCAAAGCATAAAGGAAACATTCATACCTTGGCTTTTAAGCTAAACCTCCTTCATGAACAGCAAGTTCATAAGGAATGTTAATTAAAGCATCATACAGTATCTAAATGGACTTTTTTTTTTTCCTCCTGGTTTTTTATAAAGAATTAAGGCTATGTAGATGTCACAATAAAATAATCTCAGGTAAAACACACCCTATTTGTTAGATATGAAAGAAGGTTTAACAATAAATAAATGATTTATGCTGTCAATAACATTATGGAACTGTATAAAACTATATTTACGCAGCTTTAAACATAAAAAAAACCCCATACTAGTGGCATGAATATATACAACACAGGTCATGACATATGTTTAAATTATAATAGCCAGCAGTGTTTTGTTTTGTTTGCTTGTTTGTTTGTTTTTTTTTTAAATGGAGACACTATAATAAATAGAAATGTTAAATATTTACAATAATAGCATATGTGGAATCAGTAGATGAACACATAAAATCTTCACACACAAAGGAAAAAAAAGTTATGCCTTATAAAAAAAAAAAAAAATCCCTCCCACCCACAGCTTGCCCTCCCCCCTCCCCCCAGAATTTCCACTGACTAAACAAGGGGAATGTTTTCCCCCTAGAACAAATGAATACAAATAAAACTGTATGCATGCTGAGGTGGTATGTTGAGCGAGACATTCAAGGATGTAGTGCTCTGTGTTTGGTTCCCATTGATAAATCAGACCTCTAGTGAGAGAGGGACTTATTTTAGTTCGATGCAAGAACATTGTTGGTAGCAAGTTGTTTGTTTTGCGTTTGGTTTTTTTTCCTCTTGGATTGTCTTTTTGGTTTGAGCTTGTTCTTCGTGGTGGCTACATGCCACCAAAGGGGAGAGGACACTCAGAGGAAACCCATGGAGGCATGCTAGAAACCTTCTTAAGAGTCTCACCAGCAGCCACTTGGTTTTTGGAGCAGAAGAGTTGGCCATCAGAGGCAGGCTCAAGCAAACCTTGGCAAGCTCCTCCATGGGACAGCTGCATACGGCCCAACAGAGCAGCTGGCACTCTCACTGCCAGGAGCTCTGCTCCTCATCTTGGTATGGTCTTTGCTACTATAGTACCTGGTCTGATCCCACCTCTTTCTAATTAAGTCAAATGAACATTTTATCACAGAACATAGTTATAATCAGGCAGGATCGGGGTCATGTATTCAAAGAAAGACCTGGTGATCAGAGGCACACCTTTTCAACTTACTGGTCCTCTCTTGCTTCCTACGTGGCTTCTATTAAAGTAATGCCTGTATCTGCTGCGGGTGGATACGTGCATTAAACCCTGAATACAGCTATTAGGAGCTGTGCTCACTTAGCAGTAACTAAAATCTGAGTTGGAAATTGTAGCCAAATTCCACCACCTTCTACTGTTTATGCAGCTCCTTCCCACCATGCAGCAAGACGTACGTTACTTCACTGGGTACGTTCTGTCTCTACTGAACTGCCTGCCTGCCCCCACAGCTTTCCTCCCAAACTTTTTAAATGAGAAGGCTCAAATCCCTGGTGTGATTCCCACTTTAAGAGAACTAGCATTTTCTCTAGAGGAAGCTGAAGAGCTCACCCTTCTGTCCCTGTGGATAACCTCCATTTCCAGTACAGTATCTGGGGATACAGGCTTGCAGATCTGCAAGCTGAGAATTACAGTTGCATAGGGGGTAGGAGAGATGTGTCCAAACACCTTGTTCACACTTACAGCTCCTTAGAGACAATAAGCTCTTTACACTCTCCATCTTTAGTAACTCGTTCTGCAGAGATTGGTGGTCATTATCTACATGACAATTACCAAATCCACCCCCTCTCCTTATCTTTGGCATTTGGATAAACCACAGCTGATAGGCAGGTGAAAGTGAGGCTCCACATCCCAGCAAACGCACCATGGTTCTGCTAAGGAGAGACACATTTCTGCTGGGCCTTCAATGCAGCCCTATAGAAGAATGAAGTACACAGAGTCCTTTGTTGTCTGAGCACTCATCCTAACTTTGGGCTGTCTCTAGGGGTGGAGGATCTCTATCACCCAGTGGGCAGGTGTAAAGCTGAGAATATGCACAGGGGGGTTGAGAGGTCCACTAGCATACTCTTGGGTGTCCTCCATATTGTGCAAGTCTTAACAGTCACATTGCCTTTTTTGGAAGCTGACTACTCACCTTTGATATACTGAAGTGTCTGGATTAGCAAGTGCTAAGTTATGCAGTGGTTAAAAAACAAACAGGGGGCACTTAAACTAGGCAGCATCACCCAGATGGGAACAATGGCTCAGAAGTTAGTTAAGAGAAAGCGGTGGAGCTCCAGACCACATGGTTCCTGTGCAAGAGACAGGGTAGCTATTTCAATTAGAGAGTGTCACACAGAGAGCCTTGGGCTCTTGCGTTCCCAGCCACAGGCAGAAACCAAATCCCCCTGGAATTCAGCCATCTGCTGTAGGGCTGTGCCCTAAACCTTCAGAGGTGCTAAGCCACAAACAGCCACATGCAATCTGGCAAAGCCCTCTTGGAACCTTCTCCCCTGCCAAGGGGACCAAGAAAAAAAACAAAACAAAACCCCAAACCAACCCAACAACCCCCAAACAAGATCCTAAGTTTCAACTGATGTCCATTTCAGAATAAAAGGGGAAAAGAATTTAGTTGGAGACATTTTGCCACATTCGGCGGCTACTCAAGTGTCGAGTTTGCTGGATATATAACCCATTGCCACTGCTCTCCCTTTGCTACTATATACACTGTTGCTGAGGTCCATATATATCTTGCAATGCCCTGTGCTTGACCTCTGAATGGGAAATGCTTTGGAATGTCCATAGATGGGAAGATGGGACTCAACAGAGGAGGTTTCCAGTGGAGGGGAAGGATGGGGGTAGCAGGGAGTTGGTGCCGTTTTTCACCTCCGGATGTCAGAGAAGTCGGACAGTTCCTCTGCCCGGTCCGTGATCCCCTGTGCCCCTTTGGGACCATGGCCCCCAGCTTTCACCCGGGCATGAGCATTCAGGTGGCCCTTTGTACCTCTCTCCCCCTTAGATGCTCGCGAGCTCTCCCTGTGGTCTGAGTCGGAGTGGGCCAGCATGTCCCCGCGGCCTGCAGCGGCTTTGCTGGCTTCACCTGATTTCTTCTCAGGACCCAGGATGGTGTCACCATGCACGGCTGAGGTGCAGAAGCTCAGGATGGAGCAGAGACTTCCCCAGTTCTGTTCGCACTGGGCCTGGACACTTCGTGTTATTGCCTTTTTCACCTCCTCGCCACAGGTGAGGAGGATATTCACTAGGTCAACGTATGGCCTGGAAGCAAAGGAAACAGTGACAGGAGAGTCAAAAAATTATATAAGGGTATCAGTAAACAAGTGTAAAGGCCTCTTTGGCTTACCGTCCCCCTCTGCAAAGCTCAGTTCAGAAGCATTTCCCCCTGCTGCCTACCACTTCAGCAAGCCTGTAGAACAATTCTGCACCATGTTTTGTTACGCAGTGAGATAAGCCATAGCACTGTAAGAAATGCACAGGGTGGCATCCTGTCAAACAAAGCTTCCCTCAGGCGCTGGATCTGCATTGATTGCTCCCCCACTTGAGATGCTCTTGGAGAACTGCAATGTCAACCCCAGGAAGAATATGAGGTCTACACACTTGACAAATAGGGATCTTAAATAGAAGAACTGCTTTTGCCCCTACCTCTTTCCATGTCCCTTCAAGTTTATTAGCCAAGATATACAACAAAAGGAACCTGCTCACATCCAGAGCCATCAACTTCGAACAGCTCACTATCTCCAGGTGAACAACTGCTACAGAGTGTGCACTGATGACTGGCCTGCAAGAGGAAGGCATTTCCTCACCTCTGCAGAGAGCAACATTCAGCTAGAGGTTCTCTGGCTCTTCCAGTCATCTTATGATTTCCCATAAAGTTTCACCAGCTGTCAGCCTTCACCACAAGCCAGATCGTACCTGGACTCACAACCCAACTGCAGAGAACTCAGAGACACAGAAATTCACTTTGGCGACACCATTTCCTCCCATACTAAGTGTTTGTTCTTCATTTCCTTACGGACTTGAGTACGGCTTTCAGTGCGTACCTTTCCCCAGACAAACAAGGACTCCAATGGTCCAACACCATCCCTGCTTCCCACCCACCCATCTGTGGCCCCACAGCACAAGGCAGCCCAAGCCCAGGCACTTTGGCTTCCCCAGCCGCAGGTCACAGAGTGCAGTGATTTTAAAATAGTTGTGGTCACAAGTTTTGTGGGTCAATATTGATGTTGTCTATTGACACAACTGCTCAGCTGCTAGCAGGCCCTGAAGGGTGTGCTTAAACTCTTCCCTGGTAGGAACCATCCACAGTGCAAATGAGAACTGCCTGGGGTCAGCAGTTGTGGTTGTGTGGAGTGATGGGGTTGCACCTTCTGGGCATATTGTCCACCAGCTCTGGTGGCTATGGACAAGTCTAAATCTCTTCCCATGAACATAAGTTAGAAGAATAAAACCCAGGAGATTATAATTGGTCTCTGACATGACACTGATTTTACTTTGCCTGACTGCATAAACTCATTTCTGAATAACTAATCTTGGAGAGCCACCTATTCCTCTATCTCAGAATATTTCCCATATTTGGATTGTTTCTGCCTGTTTAAAAAAGTTACTTGGAATGCAGCAATGACCAATCTGCCAGGGCCTGTCACCACTTCCACCATACCAAATCAGCCTGACCCCCACCACAGCTGACTCAGGAGACTTCACCGCCCTGACTGTGTTCCTCAACACTCACCAGGAGAAAACAAAGAGTCAGAGAACAAGCCTGAGAGCTGCCACTTGCTTCTCCACTCAGTTTTTGTTTTAAATGTAACAGAAAATGAGAACAGAGTACACTGCATACAAAGTGACCCAGCAAAAAGGAGAAAAACAACCCAACAAAAAACATAAATCAGTTGTTGAAATTGAGCATAACCTTTACAGAAATCTGCAAGAAAAAGGTTGCTGGTATGACTAAAAGTGTCTCAGCTGCCAAGTATTTCAGGTATTCAGAGTCTGCCAGAGCCCTGTGGATTAATACTGGCTGGTTTCTCCTTCACTGTTTTACTTTCTGCATTTCAGCTGGCCTGACCATAGTACCTGAACTGAGCACAAGGCTGCAAGTCAGCAGACATGATTTTATTTCCAGCTCTGCCACACTTGCCTATTGATCTTGAACAAGTTCCTTAGTTCAAGAGCTTCAGAGGCCATTGCCTCTAAATTTAGGGGAGAGGAGGAGGCTGGCTGGCTTCTATTTGGGGAGTCCCACATAGGAAAGCTAAGCTCTGACTCCCTAAGATGCTGAAGTGTAGGAAGCTCTAAATGAGATCGTGCAAATTATAGGTGTTCAGCTGAATGACCTATCTTTTCTCAAACCAAGAACCCCCCAGTTAGGCTCCCCAGAAATAAGCATCTACCTTTTGAGCATTCCTGCTTTAGCCTGTTAGTAAAATGAGGCTAATTCACTCTTCTTTTGACAGGCTTTTGGCTCTTATAGTTCTTCTCATCCCTGAATGATGGGAGGTGGAGGGGGTGTTAATTGGTGTGAAGTACCCGGTTTATAGCCTCTTAACACAGTCTGAGCAGTGCCCACAGAGAGGTGCTGCTGTGCAGGACCAAGCCCTGCTTCCCCTCTCCCACAGGCACCAGGATGCTGCTCTTTGCCCCGGGCACAGCCAGCAGCCTTAGCAAGGCTAGGATCTACCACCAGCCATGCCTTTGATCCCAGCCTCAGGAATGTCCATGGCAAGGGCCTTGCTTTTCAGGACACCACATTAATCTTCTATGAACCACAGCAAATGATTCTGCATTTGAGTACAATGGCATCAAAGTGTTTCTCTGCAATTGCAGCTTAAGAATTAGGGGGGCAGTTTCAACAGAAAGGGAATCAGAGCACAGCTTCTTTAGATACCAATGCAAATGCCAAGTCCAAAATAAATGGTTCTCTTAAAAAAAAAAAAAATCTGTCACAATCACTGGGATGTGGAGTTCTGTGCTAGTATCTGCTAGGGATACAAAGAGGCATTGTAGGAAGATGCTGTAAGGTTAAGCCTGTTGGCAGACTGTGGCTCAGCCTTGCTTGGGAGTGAGATGCTCACCTGCAAGAAAAACTGTCTCTGATTTTCTCATTTGTGCACAGAGTTGGTACAACCAGCTTGTGCCTGGTCTATTGCTGTCATGTAGCAGCTTTGATCAACTCCAAATAGGATTCGTGCCTGCCATTCCTTGGAGGGCAGCTATGTTCCCAGTCAGAGGAATGAACTCCTCAAACTCCCAATTTGTGCTTTCATTTTGTACACCTCCATGTTTTATTAAAAGGCATTTGAGATTAATAAAGAATAAAATGAATGGGAGATTACCTGGGGGACTGCAGCTCTTTCAAGGACAATTAATTATAAGACATTTGCAAGCATGTATTTTAAAAAGGCACCATCATCTTGCTGACAACTTTGTACAGCCCTTCTTCCCCCTTCTCCTCTAGCTGTCGTCTTTAGCAGGATACTGTAGTCCAGCTCAGAAGGCTGGAAATGCTCACATTGTATTTGCCAAAGGACCAAGGCGACAGCCAGATCTGACTTCAGCCCATTTCATCTCCTTCCAGTCACATCTGGCCCTTTGCAAAGAAACTCGTTTTCAAGAGCCCTTGCAAATAAAGCATTACCTTGGTCTTGCACATGGGAAAACAAGACGATCCAAAGGCCAGGAGGAGATGAAACAGCTCTTGGGCAGATGCACAGCCCATTGGCATCATCGTGCTCCTGGAAGGAGCTCCCACACCCCTGACTGCACTAGCAGGGAGGCACTTACTCATGCTGCAGCAGGTCTTTGAAGTGAATCATCTCCACAATGACCTGGACGTTCTCCTTGGCAGCGGAGCAGAGGTCATGCTTCAGGTAGCACTCCCGCTGTAACTGGAACACCATCTCTTTAATGGCAGGGCACTTACGGCTGATGCAGCTGAATTTATGCCTCAAGGCATGAGCCTTACACTTCAGAGCGTCTTTAATGAAGGATTTTCCCTGAGAAGAAAAGAAATGGAGTAGGTCTGTATTTTTGTCCATTAAGCACAGCAGCTGATTTATACCCAGCTAGCTGCTCCTCCGTAAGACAATGTCAAGGGTTATTAGATTGCTAAAGGTATCACTTAATGGCTTTTCCCTCTCTTTGTTTCTCTGCTCTTAAAGACCATGCCAAATCACCTGGGGCTTTGCTATCCCAGTGCAGTTGAACACACAGGGGTTTCTCACTGGTATTTTGAGGTTTCATCTACCCAACATCTGAATGTCCAGGAAGGGAAAGGGCAAAAGTAAGCACCTTGAAATAATTCAGTGCTCAAGGTACTGGCTTCATTTGTTTCTAAAGTGGCAGCACAGCAGCTTCACATAAAGAAGAGGGCAACCTGCCATGACTGAGGACCCCAGGACCAAAGGCAGATACCCATTCAGTAATGAGGAGCTGGATGAGATGAGCTTTGAGGGTCCTTTCCAACCTGATGCAATCTGTGACCTTCTTTTTTAAATTGGTTTTCAAACTCAGAGACATGCATGCACTGTCTAGATACACCTGCCCCTCTCCTCAGCTGTCAGTATTTTCTCTACCACTTCTTCAGAAAGGGACTCAAATCAGTGCTAATAATAATCCTACAGTATCTTGATGCCTCCTTGCTGCAAGAAGTTAGATTAAGAAAATCAAATCAAAAAACTAGGAAGTTGCAGGAAGTTTTTAGCAGCATCTCTATAACCAGTTCGTGGTTCATTCATTCAACTGCTTGGCAAGTATCAAAACCATCCCTTCCTTTCCTCTTTGCTCTCTGATACCATATCTGCATTACATGGTGCAGGTGTCACAATCTGACAGCCCTGCTCAGACCCTCTTTATGTTGCTGAGCAATAGGTATGTAGAAACCTTCTGCATTACCCCCATCTCTCCACTAGCTTCAGATTATTTTACACAAATGCTTCATGAAGACCAAATTCTTGTTATCCTTTCTCCAGAGAGTACACTGGCACAGCTCCATTGACATTAAGATTCACCCAGACCTTCAGGCAGATGTCCCCAAAATTGTTTCAACCCAGAAATGTTTCTTGCTGATCAAAGAACTGCTTCAGTCATCATCCCTTTCTATTCCCCATACCAAAGGCACTTACTTGCCCTTTCCTTCAATAAGAAACACACACAGCACAGCAGGCAAATAAGGATTAAAAAGAAAATAAAATTCTTATATAAACCAAACCTGACATCAATTCTAAGGTTATAGAGACAGGAAAGCAGAGCATGGAAAATGGTCAGCGTTAGTCTTGTCATTTAATGCAGCCTGAAATAACTGTAGATAATACAGAGATGAGCTGTGAAAAAGCCATGTCATAGCAGAGGCTACAGTCACCTCCACATCAAATGAAGCTCCAGGGGTTTAATACTGCTACACTGCAATGGAGACAGCTTGGATGTGAAACAGGCTGTATTTGATTAGCAGTACCTGGGGATCCTGGGAAACAGGCATCAATGGCTACACTCAACCTTCATAGGCACGTTTCCCTCCCCTCCCAGCTGGGCTTACTTCTTTGGTCAACTCTGTTCACTGACAGAATATTGTGCAAAAAATAAATGAGCATTTTCTGGAAGCCACTTGGAAATTAAAGGTTTTCAAATACCCACAGAACAAAACTCCGCTTTTAACAGCTACCCAGACCCTTTGCACATCTTTGATAATTTGAGCCTAAAACTCCAGCACTTCACAAGTGTCTCCTACTGGGTGGTCCCACTATCATCCATGGAACAGGCTGAATCCTGAAGGCAGCTCTACTGTATACCATGTTTTTAACAGTGGTTAATAGCTGGTGCTTTTACTCAAGTTATACTATAAACTGCAAGGTCAAGTCAAATGGCCCATCATAATGTTCTCCTCTCTCCACACTGAGGTAGGAGAGTAGGTTTACAAGCCATAATAACAGGATGTCTCAATGGTGCATAAATGGTCTGGAGAGAAAATGAAGGACAAACTTTATGCCACATACCATCTAAGCAATGTATTTTAACATCAATGCCTGACCCAAAGACTTATTTGAATACAGCAGCTTTAGGAGGTTGCCTGTACTGCTCACATGCACGTCTTGAGAAACAGCTTTAATGACTACACATTGGGAAGCATTTTGATACACCCAAATGAACTGGAAGCTGGAGCTGCATTTCAGAATCAGATCTGAACATACACACTGTAGAAGCCTAAGCCACACAGTGCTTCTGAATGCCATGCTGAGCTACATTAGAGTTCTGATTTAGTTATCCTGGGTGCAGTAGGTGGAAGTGATCCAGGGTGCTGTAGCTAGAGGCAGCCTTTCTCCCAAGACAAGCTGCACACCACTGCTCTATTAGTGTTCTAGGGTCTGGATGCTGTACCTTTCAATAGAAAAATTCTTAGTGAAGCTGGTCATGCACAAAATATATTTGCTATATAATGGTAATTTTTTTTTTTTTTTTTTTTGCAAAGATGTGTTAAGGAACTAAAATACATGCCAAGTGGAAGCAAGCAGATATATAGGACATTTCACTGTGTTACCTGGGCATCAAATTTTCCAGCGTTGTGCAGGAATGTCATGCAGATCTCGTGTAAGCCTCGGATCTCACAAGAATTGTTTTCAAAGCATTCAAACACTCCACATCCCACATCACCAGCATTAACCAGGCAGTGCTGGATTTCAGCTAAAATGAGCATTATCACAGTTAATTTGAAGAATTGTTCATAGAAGCTGGTGGTGGGTACGAGTGGGGAAGGAAAAAGTTATTTTGCTAACATCATCAATTCAAAAGAAAAAAACATGTGACAACAGTTTTTGTACCCACAGCATACCCACTTTTTGCAGAAATTAGACCAAGTTTTGGGCATATTATGTTATGACAGTGATATCCAAGAAGCAAATTCCAAATCCACTATGCTTACATCAAGCTATTGAGAGCTGTCTAATGCTTCTGCAGTCCCTGGGAGCAAAGGATGGGAATAATTTTTGCAGTCTGACTTGTTCAAAGTCCTCCATCAGATTCCAGTGCCAAACAAGAAGCCCAGGACCCAGCTACCTATAATGTCTCATTTCTGGTGCTCTGAGTTAGTTTCTGGTGATTTAGTACCACAGNCGGTCCATTTGCAAGTCTTTACAGCAACTTTCGATCTAATTCCAACCCGCTGCAAGGCAGAGAGAGGAGACGCGGATGTAAATGCGGAGTCTGACGGAGCNTTTTAATTAGTTTTTTTTTTTAAACAGAGCACTGAGTTTCCCATCATGATGTCTGTGAAATTAACGACAGAACTTCCACTGACAAAGTCCTTTACACTGACTCCTGCATAAAACTGCAACCATGCCCTTGCCTATGAAGTTGAAAGAATATATAAATATATANACCCCCCCCCCCGCTCAAAATCAAATCACTGCCGCTGCTTCCCTTCCCCCCCCCAGCTTCTACCTGCCCCGAAGCGCATCTGGGGGTGGGCCACACGGGAGCCCCGGGATCGGCTGCTGGGATTGTCTCAGCCACACGCGAAAAGCTGCGCAAACACGCAAGCACCAGGGGGTGTGTGTGGAAAAATGGAGCTCTTTGTGGAGTGCTGCAGAGCGCGGAGCTGGGCTTTTTTGGGGCCGGGAGCTCAGCTGTAGTGCTTGTGTTGGCATCCGGATGCAAACCCTTTGCCGGATCACATGTCCTGGCTCCAGCGTGCTGAGAACTGCACAGTGCCGTGATTCACATGTGGCAGTCCCTAATGGNATGTAGCATGGAAGACAAATGCAGAGCTAGCTGTTACATACATACCTATTCTGCCCTTTCAGATGTTACGTAATATGTGAAAAAAAAAAATGCTGTCTAATACTCACTAAAAAAAAACAAAAAACCAAACCCCAAAAATCTAACTCTTAACAAGTCAGCTTCTGGTCCTTTTAAAAAAAAATGGTTGTAGTAGTACTGCCAGGGGGAAGGTGGTTGCTGAAAAAGCCTGGGGATAAAGTTAAACAGGAGCAGCTTTTAGACCAGAACTGAGGATGCTAAGAATTCCTGTACTCTGTGCCCTAGTGGTACCTTTAATTAAAGCTCGCCCTTGGGAGTCAGCCTAATCCCCCTCCGAACCGCAGCGTGTTACAGTCATCCCCAGCCCCC